>OZ024923.1:10928407-11097445 GCA_964017225.1 Netelia inedita
GATTTTCTTCATATCTCTCTCCCGTCATGTCAAAGGTATGTACCAAACGTAGAATCCTCAGTTAACAGATGTGACACTCGAGAGAAAAGAGTGAGACGCCGAACGTATGAATTATCAGTCATAAATCATAAATGATGGATAAGCGAGGAAAAAAGAAAAGCGATCCTAAAAAGCGACGAAAAACATCTCGAAATAAGAAGAAAAAAGTCATCTTTGGCCACATACCTGCTGCAATTGGAACGGAAAAAATACAACGAGAAAGTTTCTCGTCCAGGGTGCAATACGGCCAAGATTTCTCGGTACTCCGAGGAACTTGAGGCAGAAGAGGGGCAGCGTGTTACTGGAGTAAACGCGGTTTAATGAGGGTAAGAGGAGGTTTCTACCTACCAACGGATCCCGGAAGCTGCATCGTGCTGCTAAGAGGGTGGCTTTTTCTCTGGGAACGTCAACAATGGAGTCCGTAACTGCCCGGGCGGTCTCGGTGGGTGGACAACTCGGTCACAACTCACGGTTTCCCGACGCACAGGACCTTTTCGTTGACCCGAGACTCACTGCAGGGAGGTCCTCTTCACTCGTCTACCGTGATGCTCCTATTCCTGCGAACAGCCCCACCACGTTTCTCAGCTCGTCTTGCTTCTCCTGACTATTTCCTCTGCCATCTTACTGCACTTTGCTCTCTTCTCTGTCTCTCTTCCCTTCTCTCACTCTTGCGCACCCTCGTTCTATTTACTGTTGCTTGCTCTGGCCTGCCTCATACTTCTCTCATCCGCGTGTTTGCAGAGGCGGACCAATACATCATTCTTTTCACAATTTGTCCCCGTTCTACCCTCGAAAAAGCCGTGAAAGCTGTGGCTTTTCTTACCGTCCAAACCGGATATATACTTTTATAGCACCCTATTCTATGCACGGCATGGTACACCGTGCTATATATCTTCCGAACTCCACTCCATAGGTTTTCACTAGGTGTAACTTTTGGCTACACTTTCGCGTAGATTCTCTCGCATACGGAAGCCAGAAGCTACTTATCCTTCGGGTTTGGTACGGGGCTGTAGTATAAATTTTCTCTGACTAACGATCGATCCTTCCCGTTGCCTCTCTCTCTCTCTCTCTCTCTCTCGGCGGATTGAACGTACGTATGTGCATACGGAGCTTGACTCAACCGAATTGACGCACCATTCCGCTCCTAAATTAGCGTTGCTATAAGCGTCCTACCGTAGCGTAAAGTCTCGTGGGAAGGAAATCGGAACGGTGATCAATAACAAGACCCCCTCTCATGACCATCTACTCTTGCACTTTCTTGCATCAAAAGTCAGTCGCACTTTCACATTAACAAGCAGTCGGCATATCAGTCCTGTAATTTACATCTCTATACATTATCTCTGTATGTATATACGTATGGTAGCAGATTATCGGATAGTGTATAATTCAATCCAGTTGAAAATAAAAATGGATCCATTCGCGGTTGGTTCGTTCGAGTGATAATTCTCGTTAGTCCAACCGAACGGGGTGGACGATAACGATGAAAGAGGGAGAGAAGAGACGATAGGGCCCCTCGAGGGATAGCATTATGATGGGAATAATAAAGGAACAATTGGTGAAAGCTGGGGTAGTAAACCCGATGGGGGTGAGTTTTGCGAATCGATGCTACTGTCAAACCCTTGAACTAGGCAAACGAACCAGGACAGCTTGGGATTGATTTACAATTCGGAATTATTGTGCGTTCTCTCTCTCTCTCTCTTCCTTTTTCTCTCTCTCTCTTTCTCTGCCCCCTCCCTTCCGCTGCTTCTCTTGACAGCAATCGCGTTCCTACGGGATCAGGGGGGGAGGGTGGCTGTAGAGTATCGAGCGTGAGATTTTCGCTCCACGTTTAGTCCTCGTCGCATACCGTACCGAATAGTGTAGTATTTACTGGACTACATTGAAGCATATTGGATCTCATTGAAGGGGAAGCATTGCGACAGCCCTGAAAGGGTTCGGATCGCGGATCATAGAAGCAGACGGATTCTATAGCTGGTATACATCGCTTTCAGCGTGGAACAGATCGAGTCTCAAGCATCATATTGTCTTGACGTCACAACCGTGCAAATATTACCATAGCGTCAAAGCCCCCTCTCCTTCCTCATCACTATCAGAACCTAAATTTATAGAAGAATGCTCTTCGCGAACCCAAGCGAATACACGTGTACTGTACATACAACGCCGTAAATGCTACATGTCTGGAAATACGACGATCTAAGCCTATGTTCGCATCGAGACGGAATATTATAAAAACAAGGAGCGCGTAGCACACTGCTCTGGATTCAGACCAGTAAATATACCGTGATACATAATTCAGGATAAAATTTAAAAAGCGATACAACGGAGTTGTGTTTAAGTCTAGTTAGTTTATTTATAACTAAGAAATTAAAAAATCATACCATTGGAACGTTTGAAAACCCAAATGTGAAGCTTTAGCTAGCGTCCATATTTTTTATTTAAGACTTTTTTTTAATCTGTACAAAACCCTAATTTTTGAAAATGTGAAATTTTGTATTATTTACACATTATCTTTTTGATCATTTTCCACTGTATAATAGACGAGAGAAAATAGTCCCGGACTGAACGCAGTTCATTTTGCAAAAACTCTGTTGATTTTAGCAGGTATCTGTTTCAAGGTATCAGATCTGGCTAAATTGAGAACGGAACTATTTCACCCGAATATAACGTGTAGCTACCCGTGTTCTATTTAGATCGTTCATGCGTATTACGCAACATAATGTGCAACTAGGACCAACTTCAGAAGCTTCTCGAACGAGAAACAGAACCATGCTGAGCGTCACGGTGTGAAATCTATTTTGTCGTTGGAGATAGGGAGCTCCAACGTGGGTCGTCTAGTTGCAATGATATATAGTGTAAAGGTGGCACAGAGTTGGCTACAGAAGAAAAGGGATGAAAGTGGGGGGCTGACGCATACTGTACGAGACAAACGGAGACATACGTATGCGGGTATGTAAGTGGAGAATATAGTATATCTGAGAAAGCTCGCCATGCTCGTCACTCCTTTGACGTGCTTCATACGAGCTCCCCCCCCGTTGTACTGGAAGATATATATATATATATATAGAGAGAGAGAGAGTTGTGTACCAGTGCCAGGTCGCATATTCGGGCAAGGGCACTATAGTCCGCGTCTATCTTCGTTCTCTTCACCCCTGCCGCCGCTTTGCCCTGTTAACCGTCCCATCGCATAAACGCGAATCGGACTCAAAGGATTTCCAACGGTTTCTCGCACAGCTTCCTGTCTCTCTGACATCAGAAGCTTGCCCGAATACATATACGAAAGCTATCTCTCCTTGTAGTTTCCTTGAGCTCTGCGGCTGCTGCTGCTGCTGCTGCTGCTGCTGTTGCATTCCTTACTGTGCCCTCAGAATTCAGAATTCGCGAAGTTCAAAGTCATCGTCAGACAACCTTCTGTATAACTTATGTGAAGTGCATACGTTTTATGTTTCGAAGGATGCTTATGGTCCGTGCGTTTCGAGAATCGCTCGGATTTTTTTTTTCTTCAAAAATTAATTACTTAGTATTTGTTTTTGAGTCAAAGTACACGATGTTTCCAGACTTTCGTGATATTTAGGATGTTAATATTGAGTCGGATAACATGGAATATCTTAGTATGGCGCCAATGATGGTAATATGCGAGATATTCTCATATAGGAATAATTCAAAACGGCAATTTGCGAACGCACGCGTGGAGGAAATAATTCATCAGCGAGAATGAGTGAGAGGTACCGGATTAGAGGATAGCTTGTTCAGCCAATCTTCATTCTCCATCTTTCGTGGAAGAGATAAAGATTAACGTGTCTATTAAAGCCATGAGATAAATCTAACGGGGAAGAGACGAGTTTCGAATCTTCGCGACTCCACAGGCCACGATCTTATTCAAACGATCCATAGCTCGCTATTTGGGTGGCGAAGCCTAAAACGTACACGTGCGACAAGAGATCGAAAGAGTCGGAGAAGAGGAGTATGGGAGAGAAAGAGACGGAGTGAGAGCGAGAACTGTGGATAGACGGAGTAGAATAGTGAGAGAAAGAGTGTGGACTACTCCATCGAATAGTCGGGAATGTACAAGCGTTGTCCTATCCGCGATGAGATCTGACTTATACGAGCGTCACCAGCATGAATTAACCTGGAATCCCAAAATTCTCTCGCCTCGGCAATGGCCATTCCTAATTCCTCTTTTCGCTATCTCGTGCTCGAATCTCCAACGGTGCGAGTTCCATACGGGCTTCTCTCACCTGCTCTACCGGTATATGGAGGCTACACACAAATACATAACTATATCCTTATTTATACGAATACTCATTTTATTTTCTCGTGAACACGAGAACAAAAAGAACCGCGAAATGACCGGGAATAACGCGATGGTGAGTATTTATTTTATTATTACGGTGTGAGCCTTCGTGAGTCCGCTGCGAAATTGAAAGATCAAAGGATTATACGCCTTTACGTCTCTCTCCCTCTCTCTCTCTATCTCTCTTTCGCTCACTCTCTCACCCTGCTAACCATGTTCCAGCATCTTCGCATCAAGGTATTATCCTCCTATTTGTACGTATCACTATATACACATCGTGCTTGTATAGACATAGCAATGTACACTGGAATATGAGGTTCGAGAAACGTGCCGAGCTACGTGTATATCCGTGACAACGTCTGGAACCTCGGGCAGCACGTACACTACGCGTCGTATAGACCATTGGATACGCGTCCCGATGGATATATATATAGTATCATTCGTATACACGGGTTACGATATTCAGGATCTTGCTGACGACGAGGACGACGAGGCGAACGACGCCTCGCCAGAACGAAATCCGATAAGCTTCCGAGGGGCGGTTTTTCTTGGCCCGGCTCGCACTAAATCTAAGCGAGCACTTTGTATACACATGCACTCTTCATGTAGACTCTGGATATCTTATACGGGATACCAAAATCACTCATATACATCTCCACGTACCCGAAAAAGCGAAATATCTATATATTTTTCGGACCTATCGAATCAATGAGAAGGAAAAAGATATACATAAAATGGACAGGGAGAGATATTCATTTATTCGATAGGCTCGAAATATATCGTATATATGTACATATATGTGTGTATTTGTGGGTATATACATGTCTGGATTTATCAAATGCATCTAATCATTATACGAAGCTAAAGCATTAGATCAAAGAGACTTTCTGTTAGGCATTAAAAAAGTGGAAATTAAAGATTTTGTTCATATTGTTTTTTTTTTTCGTTTTTATGTGAAGTAATAGAAAAAAAACGTTCCATTATGTCTTTTCTAGACTGGCTAAAAGAAGGTTTCACGGTCTTGGGCGAAATTTAATTAAGGGTTGGCCGCTACAGGAACATGTGGTCGAGATATACTGAATTTTTGTCGAGATGGCCCTTTACCTGTTTAAGGTGGAAGATTTCTCTTCGACTCTCGATATGCCCGAGGACTCGCCCCTTTTGTCATGTATTGGATCGTTGGCTTGACCGTTCGAACCTCGGTGCTCGAGGCTGGAATTTCACAAGGTCCTGGGGCGAACGATGTTCGAGTCTTCTCTCGTGCAACCTCGTACGGGAAACGGCACGATGATCATCGAAACACAAGGAAACCCTGCGGCAACGCCCTCTCGAAAGAGTCATCGTTTTTTTTCACCGTGAAACAATTCTTCCGAAACCTTTTCATCGGGACAACTGCGGAGAAAGTAGGAGTGGAACATTTTTCTCATTTATTTGCCCTTTGAGTTTCGACTTTTTTTATTTTTTTCGTAATATGAACTTATTGCAATTTGTTTTGCATTTATTTGTATTTTTTCTAGGTCCTTCGCGCAATCTACATCATGAAAATAATAATCGTTTCTTTAATAACTTTGAAAGAAAATAAATAATATACAATTTTTGTTTCGAGTTCTTTTTTCCACTTTTCTGGCAATTTTTATTCCAAACATTGTTCGAATCAATTGTTTTCCTTTCGTACATTTCTTTTTATGTCGCGTGTGCCGAGTTAATATTTTCTTTCCAACGAAAAGGTGGATTGGAAGTTGAGCGTTAACGATGAAATTGCGTGACAAATGCTTGGCACACGGTTCGTTACACACATACATTCGGCCAATTTTGTAGTTTTCTCCTCGTGTCCTTCTTTCTCCGTACTTCGAGGACACTTTTTTTCTTTCCATTCATTCAGCCGTATCCGTTTCCTCGCCCTGCGATGGAGGAAAATTGCCTGCGGGGGGGGGGGGGGGGGGGTACAGCCGTGACGTGCGAACTTGGCCGGAAGTTTGTCTCGGATTAATGGTCTCATAGCATTGTCCCCGAAGTTTCTCGGAAACAAGTAGCCCGGACGAACTTGGCTGAACTTTGCGCCTGTGAGCTTTCGCCGACGACGACGGGGATGGTGACGACGACGAGGATGAGGAAGAGGAACGATATATTGTCGTAATACGCGACACGCTACAAGCTTCTCGTTTTCGTAGTCACGGTTGTACCATGTGTAGTACACGACTAAAATGTATAAATATCTGTAACACCGACGAGGCTCGTGCACCGCGAATATTTAGACACCGACTGTGCAAGGTCGAGGCCATTAAAGTGTCTTTCGTGGCTTCTCTTCGTGGTACACGTATCTCCAGTTTAAATTCCTACCCTCCTCTGAATAACCCAGAACCTATTTTCTTTATGATGCACAAGACGCAACGCCCCTCCGTCCTGGTACACCACACCTTATTTGTAAGATTCGATGCCATCGAGAACCATCCGTACGACTCAATGGAGCCCTTCCGATTACTCAGCTCGAACCTCCTTTTGATCTCAAGTTTGAATAACGCGAGCTCCCGCAACCGGATTTTGATCGCAGGTCAATCTGGTGAGTCGTGGACGTCGTCCACCCCTTTTTTTATACCCAATTATTAATTTGCTGTCAAATTGGAGTTTCATCTGTGGTCTCGATATATACATATTGCATACGTCGATACTTGGATGTATCCCTCGATACTCTACTCGATTCGATTTACTCTGGAAGCTAGTCTAATAGGTTTCAGACGGTCGAAAATTTTGACTTGGGATTCGTCTTGAACATGGTACATCCCCAAAAGTTATTGCCCGGAACATTTTATTAGAGGATTCATCACACGTCGAATTATATACTTGGCATATCGTCGATATTAAATCGTTATACATCTAGCATTAGCAAAAGCTATCTCGATGTTAAATCGGATGAATTATAATTTATAGTCCATAATTGACCACTCTTCGACGCCGATGATTTATACAGGCAACGCACTATGGCCAAGCAGCACGACCCTAAGCAGCGCAATATATTTATAGGTATGTAGTTAGATAGTAGTGAAGACCATAAAACCTCAAGCTCAATTATTCCACGACCCACGCGGTCAAAAATGTGCCGTTGCCAAAGTACATTGTGATTTATAGCACATGTATACTGCAGATTTTAGGAAGAAATTTGGTTTATTATTACAGCAACGATAAATCGAGCTGGCTAAAAAGTCATTTCGTTTCTGGCACATGGACTTGTATTTTCATCTATTGGAAAAAAACGCAATTACTTTGTGGCCAATCTAATAATCTTAATAAGATACGTTTGGTCGATCTTTTTTGTATTTTTGGGTTAAAGGCAATGATTATTTTTATAAATCAAGAATACGATTTATAGGTCGTTTTTTATGGAGGTGTGTTGGTTCTACTCGATGTCGAGTAACTCGTATCGGCATTCAACGGCAGTCTATCTTGCGTAAAGGCTCGTCCGTTCTGGGAATGTTGTTCTCACATCAAAAGGTATATAGGGCTTCCGCCATGGAATCCCCGCACGTGACGCACAGGGGCTTCCGATGTGTGCAGCTGCTGCGCCTCCCAATCTCACGCAGTTTTTGCGTTCGAGGAAACGGACTTTCCTCAATCACTCTGCACTATGTAATTATTCGAGACCTTCTTTACTCTCAACTGGGGAAAGTCAGAGTGTAAAGGGAGAAAAAACAATAAATATGAACGCGTGCTAGACTGGGGTGAAACGATGGATACGACAAGAAAATGCGATCTCAGCTTTGCTACAACGTTACAACGTTTTGGGTATGAGTGAGAAAAGAAAAAAAGGAGAAACATATCTAAGCATGTCGCCCATATCTTTCAAGAAGGCCTTTTGTCGGAATCTCCCGAGGTCTCGAAAAAAGAAAAAGGCCCGTTCCGTGGCTGCTTCTCCTCCCTCAGTGGTAATAAAACAGATAGAGAATGAAAGGGAGAGAGAGAGAGGGGGAGGAGATAGAGAGAGTGAGAGAGACAGAGAGACAGAGAGAGAGAGAGAAAAATATCCATGTGGCATGGCGCGACGATTCATAGAACCTGTCAGCGTTCAGGGGCTACTCGTCATCTTTTTCTTTCCTTGGGCCATTGATGTACGATCGAAAAGCCCCGTCTCGCCTGGATGCGTATTCTTCGGGATGCTAGAAAGGTTAAAGGGTGAAGTCAGCCAGCCGCGACGTAGCATATAGATGTAGATACAGCTCGGCGAACAGCACCTGAAGGAAGCCAGGATCGAAGATGGCATTTGATCGTGGACGATGTTACGCTGGAACCGGAACGGCCAGGATCGTGTTCATTCGCTATCCTTTGTAAATCTCAATCGTACGTGAAAAATCCTTAGATCATTTACGAATAAGGAAAGTTGCGAATCTCTTCGGTAAGATTTGAAAAATCGGAGCAAATGGATGGAAAATCTCGAGCAAAACTTTTTAAACCCTCGCGCAATATCCAGAAGTGAGGTTCTGGCCTATGGAACAAGTACATTGCCAGTCTCCTCGATGAAACTTCATACTGGAAAAAACTGAATAATACGGTTCATTTCGAGGCTGTAATAGAATCTGCACAACCCTCGCCTACGGGCTTGTTCTACATACGCAAACCAGTGTCATGATTCATCAGAGAAAATTGCGATTGAAAGCAGGTTCTAGAGGCTTGTGTTGTTCTAACTTAGGATCGAAAGGAGGCTTAAGAGGATTAACAGAGATTACACTAGAGTATTCTGATGCTTGTTGATGGCACAGTATTCTACGAATTTGCTGCATAACATAACCGGAGGAAGACTGTTTGAGTGTTAGACTGAAAATAAGTTCGTTCTGAGACGCTCAAAGGAGGGTCGCAATTTCGCCGCGCTCTCCGATAAGTAGCTCGAAGTATCGTGAACTAGACTCGCTGTCGACATACGACAGCGTGAAGAATCTTCTTGCGTACAGTCGCGCCCCTTTGAGCGGCGCTACATCGCCGTTATATCATGGGCATAGTTCAAACGTTGACATTTCAATAAACCGAGTTGAGAAATAAGGTCGGACGGACGGCCCCGAACCTGCTCGAGAATGGACAGGGATTTTTGTATGGATATCAAAGAGTACGTTGCCGTACGCGAGTGTCTTGGTAACGCGTCGACGCGTTTCGGCAATTTCTATTCCACCTCCGCATGACGGTCTGTTGAAATGTCAATAAACACGGGGATACACGCAATGACTGTGTATTATTTACGATATAATACAATACAGTTTGGTTTATAAAAGGTCACAAATTCCAAGTATCTCATCGTGAAATTCCTGGAGTGAGTGCTTACATCTCGGTTCGATATTTGTGATTTTAATGATCGTGACTCCGGTCGAAAGTTTCGAAATTGTATCGGTCGTTGGTGCACTCGTCGCATTCGTAACATTTTCAAAAGTACGTGTTTATTCCCAGGTGAATAATCGATTAAATCGCCAATTTATTTTCACTTTTCTTCTGCTCGATCTTTGTCATTCGGCACCGTCTTCAAGCTAAAACGACGTCGCTCTTGCGATTCTAAAGACTTCCCTTGAGAATAATAGAAGAGTTCCTTCAGTTCGCATCCTTCTTCGAGGATCGAAGGTTCAGACGGTGATGCTACGTGTGTCGGTGAAAAAATAAGAACAGAACGCCGTCTCGAGCGACGTCTTCGCAGAGCACGCGTTTTATATCGCAGAAGCACGGCACTCGGAGGACTCTCGTTCTCATTTTTCCACCGTGAGCTGGAGGAACACTCGAGAAGCGAGGTGGTAACGTAAATCCGCCGGTCCCTGGAGGATTCTCGTCCCTTTTTCATCCTTCAAAACTGTACGCGGCTTCTCGCTTATAGTGTTTTTGCAGTCTAAAATGGAACGACTGATTCGCCAACGCATTCTATCCTCCATGGGTAAAGACGGTTAAGGCCACGCTAAATGGTATGGAATGTAGGAATTCGTGGGGTTCTCTCGCTGTGGCACTCTTGAGTATTTATTCGGCGTCGATTGAAACGAGAGGACGCAGCAGAAGAAAATAAATAAATCTTGAGACGTGCGGTGGAACTGCTTTCGAATAAACTTGGAATATTCCTTAAATGTTGACGCGTCACGTTGATTGTTGTCTTCGATAAACCAAAGTCGAATCCTACGAAAAATCAAGCCATGCGATAATTTTTTTATTGAATTTTCATATGTCAATGAAAATATCAGTAAACCTTGGCCTATTCATCAACTTTTATTTAGTAGTTTTTGAAATTATACATTTCGAAGAATTTCTAAAAGTTGAAATATTTTAAGACCATGTTCGCGTAAAATCGGAGTACAAAATAATCTTTTCAGTAGACAGAAGAAACAAAGCTTGTTGATTAATCGACGCGTTGGACGCGTCGGATTTTCGACAATCTTTTTTTTGCCGAGATCAACATTTCTATTCATGAGAATCGAGAAGCGCCAGGTGATAGTGTTCCCGATGGAAACATACAGAGGGACCTTAAAATATATCGAACGTTTCGTGGGCCGCAACCCGCGGAACGGTCTGGGGGCAAAAAAGGCGAGCGATCGCAGAGTGAGGACCTCCTAGTGGGCACCGGAGCCACGGGGGTGACCTCCGAAAAGCCAATTTCTTCGGCATTGTGCGCGCATAAATACTGAATCATCGGGCAACAGAGCCACGGGCTCACGGGATATTTAACGGCTTTTAAGTCGAGCTCTTCTGCCCGACGGGTTTGCCAGCCTCGTATACGGGTCCGAAATAGGTTGCAGTCTAGCCGGTTTCACCATCATTTTTCATAGATATATATAACTTTTTTTTCTTCCTCCCTTTTCCGGCATCGAGCTTGCTTCAGCATTGTTCCAGTTCAATTTTCATTGGACAATGGATGTGCACGCTGGGCGAGAAAAAAATTCGATCGTGGACACTGCAGAGTGTTCGTTTCACTGATGGCTTTCTCGATTCAGTGGTGAGGAAAAAGGGACTTCTCGCGTGGTTGCAGAAAACTGAGACGCGATATGAACCAAAGAGGGAGAGGCAACGACTGGCAAATATATAGATAAAGAGGCACCGACGCGTGGGAGGCTAAGGGAGACGAGAGGTTTTGGCTAATTTGGAAAATTGATACGCTCCTGAACGCCCATTGTCCCGCGTCAGTAGATGGAATCGCCCGACACTCAAACCTATTCGTGCCTCGCTCTGAGGTTCGCTCGAGGGCCAAAGCGAGATCCAGAGAATGGTTCTTCGTGATCGATTTATCGATCGTTCAACGATGCTACAAACACCCGCATGATCCCGCACTTGCATCACCCACTGCGTTCCGCCCTTCACCCTTCTGACTGTCCGTGTGCCTATGACATTTGCTACTGATCGGTACACCCCAAGGATTTCCGGCATTTCGGACGGATACTCGCGGTCCATCGGTATCGGCTTCGGTCTCTTGCAACATTCATCGTTGGCTACCACACCGCTAACGATCAACCGCTATAGCACATGGTACTAGAGAATATACGATAGACGATAGTATGTTAAAGCACGGTGTCCGCGACTATGCATCAGGCTAAAATGACAATGGATTCTGTCAATATTCGTAGTGATCTTAAATATATGCGTAACAATACGTAGTGACGAGAACGACCGAGAAAAGTTATTTATGCACTTTTTGAAATTTCAACTCTAAATTGACAACATGCAGCGGATCCTTAGCTAACAATAATTGCAAAATTATTATTGTAGATACGGCATCCTTCATAGATCGATTAGAACCATAGTTGGGTCAAATCTTTGATTTCAATGCGACAATGCGTTCTCGCACATTCGACAGGACATCAGACAAATCTTTGAAATGCAGCTGCAGAAAAAAATCCATCAACCTGGTACAACACCTTGTAGGAAAGGATCCGAATAATCCTCGAAAAAACTCTCAAAAGATTCTTATTTCACTCCTTACGTATTTGGTGACGAGTCGGATAAACGCGCCGTACAATGCTCCGTGTGTACCAATATTTTGTATCCTATGCTGCAACAATGAATATAAGAAAAGCGCAATGCATAGCTCGGGTCTTTGAACGACTATTGAGTGGCAAATATTTTTCGGGAAATATGAGCAACTAGTGACAGAGATCTCTACCGTACAGGTCCAGTGTGTCGCAAGTCTATTCTATTCATAAGAGAAGTATCCAGTATCAGAGGGTGGAGAGGTCACACGAAAATCTATCCTGTTGTATTCCGAAATGTATAAAACTTGATTGCGTACGAAATTAGAAATTGCCAGCTAGACCAACTCCGAACGATTTAGACCTGGCAGGCTTACGTCGGGGAATTCATCCGCTGTACCGTGAACTTACAAAACACGTGTGAAATCAATGTTCACTACCAGTTTTTATGCGCGCTACCTTAATTCCGACGGACTACACAACGAGTTTCAAATATTTACGTTATTATGTCCCCGAGCCGGGCCGTGTACGTTGTACTGCGTTTTTAGTATTGGTGGAGCTCGCAAGTCTCGACAGGGTGGGCCTTCTCCCTCGCTTTTGGTGACAGGGACAACAAGGGATATGTCTCAATGTTTTGGTCGCTCCTTCAGCTGGCCCATTGTGAACCACCAGGAAATACAATGGTTCGGCCGCGGAGACCCGGCATCGAATAACGCCGTCTTGTGCTTGTATTAGAAATATATACGAATGCAATATATATATAAAGAGTGTAGGAAAGGAAGGGAGAGAGGAGGGTCGAAGAAACGGGAATAAGGGCTGAATGGTGAATGTCCAAAGGGAGAGAGAGCAGGATATCGTCCTCTCATTGCCACGGTAAAAACGCTTGTACATCGACGTTCATCTGTAAAAGCAACCCCTGGAGGTCTCGACTATTTCCAAGCAATTCCGGACGCTTTGGGGACACTTAGAGCATATCGCACCACAATGTGAACTTGCTCTTTTGTGGAACCCTACATATATGTATACATAAACCATGAAGGTATAGTGCTATAGAACCATTCGCATCCATGAGACCCGTAGACTGAGCGACACAAACGAGTCGTGGATACACGCACCGTTGGATACGGTCCCAGTCTCCGAGTCTCCCCGGATTCTCGGTACCATAGTATCGAGAAGATGAATTTTGTACCTGTGTATATGCGCGCGTGAATGAATGTACACAATCACGAGAGTCGAAGACGTCCATGAATGACGGACTTTATTTCCAGGTGGCGGAGTTCTGATTGCGGGGGTGGAAATCCAGTGTCTCGTTGACGGCGAGAGGCGCACCCGTAGCTCGGGAGAGGGTGATTGCTTTTCAAGAGAGATGGAGAAATGGGAATGCAAACATTCGTGGGGGATGTTTGGTGAACCAGAGGTCCGTCTAGCTGGAGTTCTTTTATTTGTGCCAAATGGACGGCAGAGCGATATTCCAAAGAAAATTGCTTCAACCCTGGACTATAATATTTTATATGACAATAATCGATCGATTAAGTGTGCGCGATGTCAGAGGTAGATATTCGGTTGACCTCCGCGAAGAACCGCTGCAAAGATATTAAGAATCGAGATAAAGAAATTATTTTTTAGAAATAATCTGCGGATAATCTGTCGGACGTGCGAAAATAAAATAATGATGAGAAGGCTAAGGGGGATGATTGGAAGATGAAAGGTTCGTGGTGAAATGATATTATTTATAATGCCGGATGTGCGAGAGAACGCCGAATCGATTATTCACTTGCCAGACGATTCGACTACGAGAATGATGACGTCTATGAATATACGTAGCTTCGCATCGTAGAAACGAAAGTGGATGTTCACGCTCTCTTAAATACGTCAATCTTCGGAATTGCTATCTGTTTAAGAGGCCGTACGGCTTGGCTCAAATTACACAGCGGCTCCGTAGTCCCCGCACACCATACCTAGCAATGGCGAGGGCACACGCGGGGTCGACATAACGTCTAAGCGGTGAAACGCTAAACGCCAGGACCGGTTGCCTCTCCCGCCGCGTATAGCATGGCTCACTTGTTCGCTGACGGAACCGGTCATTACGCTTCCGAAAGATTTTGTAAGCTCGCGTTGTGTCTCGGCTCGCCTCGTGTTGGATCGAACATTTGTTAACCAATCATGAGCTGCGCATAGTAGGTATGGGAACGCTTTATCAAATTTCGGTGTTTAGGAATAACTGTCGTCGGATGATAGAAAGTGAAATCAAGACGAGATGTGTACTTTTTTTAGTAAATCCCACAAAACCTATATCCCTTATAATACTAGCGATGCCACCCTCCGTTGATGACGACATACCTGGTTTGTAGAGTTTGGTATCATCGGTAACCATCTGTAGCTCGAGTGTAATCTCTGTTGCTCCTCTTAAACCGCCTTTTAATGCCAAGTTTCAACGAGAGCCTCCAGAACCTACTCTCGATTGCAAGTCTGACTAGCGAACAATAGAACAGGATTACACCAAGGCTGTGCATATTCTGTTACAGCCTGTGCACCCTCTTTTGAACGCAATGGTTCATTTTCTGTCAATCTTGAGGTTCGTCGAGCAGCCTGATATGTACGTGCCCGATACGTTGGAACCTTGCTTCATTCTTCGATATCCCATTCGATTAGATTTACTGTCAAAGCGGCCCTGATAGTTTCGAATAGCCGAAAATTCTACTAGAGAAACCTAGCCCGAATGTGCGAAATGATGAAATTAAACCGAGCGATACGTAAAGTTTTCTTCGAGTCTCTACACGAATGGTCTACGATGACTCGAGGATTGACGTATGCGTCGAACGCATGGAGGGACGTAGTACACCCGTGGGCAATAAATTCAACTCGCGGAGCACACGTTCCGGACTGTGACCCGGAAGAGCCAAAAACATCAAACTTTGGAATGACGGACATGTGAGTCCTAGGCATATAGATGAGTCTACTATGATAACTACAAGGAAAGATACATATACGTATATGTTACTACGTATCGCTATTACACCGCGGTACGGTAGACAAGTTTCACATCGCCCCTCATAAGTCTTTTGGCGTGTCTGGGTCACGAAGACCCCGGAGGGTCCTCTTCGCCTTCCGACTGGGGGCTTCGAATTTCGTGGCACATGTCACCCGTTCTTAATCACCAGTTTACGAATAGGGTCACGGCTGTCTCGAACTGCGGCTGCTGCTTTTCCAGGCGACGCTACATATGACATTAGTATTTTTCTGACAGTTGATCTTTCCACTCATCGAGCCGATATCAAGTCCCTCTGTCAGTTTGCTATAAAGATATAGAATCAAAAAATTGCAGGTCAAGCGGTTTATCAAGCTCGATAGGTGTGATAAGCACGTGAAAAATATTTATGTGTTAGTCGTTATTTACTGCAAACAGGCTTATGGAATGTACCCACGACAATTATTCACGATCTAGGAGGTTAAAAATATTTGAACAATATTTGCAGATATGGTTAGGTAATATTTATACACAGCTGTAGTTGAGTCAAGTCATTGACGTGTGTGCCATCGAACCATACAGTCGTTCTTGAAACCACAAGTTCACTCGGATATTTCGGTCACGCGGTTTGCAAAGGTAAATGAGCGAGACTCGTCGTGGGGAGTAGGGGAATGGAAAAAAGGCGAGACCAGCTAGCCTATGCAAACTTTGGCCACTATTTACTGTCCTATAAACGTCAGACCTGTGGAAATAACGTTTCTTGCTTGATGGATGGTTACTCCCAAGCCAACCGGAAAATAAGGTTTGCTCACTTTCTTTCCGAATGAGCACATCACGTAACGTCCAGATCTACCCTTACATCGTCCATCAGTATATATAAAACTTTTCATGGTACAGAAGCCATTGAAAATTTTGGCGTCGTGTTACAGTTACCGAAAATAATTGAGGTCGAGGTATTAACGCGTTAAAAAATGTACCCTGTTCCGTATCCTGCCGTGACTTTCAGTTTTAGAAATAATACTGTGTATTCCATAACATAGTACGTGATTCTCCAGTTGACTGTAAATTAGTTGTAAATAAATTGTAAAGATATCTGTTTCTTATTCTTGTTCGTTTGTTAACAAATATCAAGTAAATGATTAACATTCTCTAGTTGTTAAACCTTCTCCGAGACGACGACGTGTATTAATCGATGAAACGTGCACGTGACATTACGGAGAATGACTCGGGCAGATGGTGACGTCAACTCCTCGTCATTCTTCCCTCTCCGTTTCTATCTCACTTTCCCTGTTTCTCACGTACTTACATACGTAACAGAGAGTAGATGAAAGTAAAGGGCGGGGAGACGAGTCTCCGGTCTGTTGAACAAACGAGAGGAAGCCGGAGCCTCGATTAATCTCTTCAAAGTAATAGATCCAACACGTGTTGAAGAAATCCCACGGAATTTCGAATCATAAATTAAGTTCCCATTACAGCGTCATATTCTGTGAGCTGGATAGCAAAGTGCATGTATATATCATTAAGGAAACGCAAGAAAATCGTTGGAGGTCGGCGGAGATTCTAATCGTCGTTTTCTTCAGACCGTGAGCAATCTCCATGGACTAGTGGCAAGGGTTGTGCTATATTTTAGATAAACCAATGCCTACCTATTAGCCACGACATTTGAACTTGAATAAAAACACTTAGACCGATGAAATATAACCGATCGATTCCATTTTAATGCTACATTCGGCTTATCGTCTTCCTTTGGCTGATAAGGATTTCTTACTTGCAGATATTAGTATTCCATAGAAGGACGTTCCGGTTATCATATTGAATTGATCTTAGAAAATTGGCAGTCGATGCATAGGCGTGCACTTCATCATCAAGATGTTACCGATTTCCTAACGATATTAATCTTCGCTTCTATGAAATTTCACAATTCCGCATAAATTTGTTCGACGCGCGTGATAACAGCGACGATTCAGAAACTACAGTAACAAAAATAGCTGGGTTAGGTAGGTGGCAGGGACCTGAATATCATAAAATATTTGACCTCTAACAATCACCAAGGATAAGCAGCATTTTACGAAACCACCATCGTCATCGCGATTATAACTTTTTAGCAGCGGTATAAGCTCCAGGATAGATATCCACGCCGAGTTGTTGTTATGCTATTCCTGTGGGAGTCTAACACACCCCTTCAATTCTGCTGTACATAAGCTCTGGGTTTATTGAAACTGTAGTCTTTTTCTCTCTCCCGCCCCCAGCTGCAATCTATCATGTCACGTTGATGGTGATAAACCACAATGCACCTCCTGCACATTCACTGATTGTAAGAGTAGGTATTCAATTTTTTGAAGCTTTCGTCAGCGATTGAATCACTACATCGAACGTTTGCTAAAATCTTTCGATGACGAGTCCGTAATTCAGTCGCATTTTCCGACCAAAGGTCTTTTTCGACATTTTGCACCTCGAGCGTTTTCCAGAGGGTCTGCGTATTTTTTCTTCTTTCGTTCTTTTTCCCCTCCCGCTTGCCGAACGTGCTACCGGACCTGGGATGATTAAAGCTCCATTCATCGGGAAGTGAGACTTAGCGAGAGCCCAATAGCTTTTTTTCTCGTCGCGCATGGACGACCAAAGGAACCATGGAAGACCCGAGAGGGATCCTTTGATGTCACTCAGCTGCGGCAATTCGTCGTAAGCTTCTGGACTGTGTCCTCCGTACTTTTCCATGAACCCTTAACAGTGTGTATAGAAAACAGTAATTCCACACGATATAGATATATGGAAAGAACCACGGCCTCACTCGAAGAGTCCTTTACTTTGAGGATTATTGCTGCATCAGCTCTTCTCTTAGTCAATTTCGGACAAGTGTTTTTTTTACTCGTACTGTCGGTTGCGTACGACAGCACGTACCAGCATCAGAGAGGCGAGCTGATGATAATCCGAGTGCGGATTGAATTTGAAAAAAAAATTAATTAAATGAGAAAGGGAGTCAAAGCCTGCAAAGAAAAGATTCGTGCTTCCGTTCCAAAACACCCGAGGCGATGCATCTTCTATTGCACGCGTATGCATTATTTACGTAGGTATGCATAATGCATGCAATATTGGTCAGTGTGTTGCCTATATATATATGAATTTGGTCAAGGGTACGTGACTCAGCGAACGAGCACTCAATTAAGTGAATAACGTATCGCGAAGTCTGACGCCCGAAAACGCCCAGGCCGACTTCCGTGTCGGCGGGCGAGACCGTAAGGAGCATATATGTATATCGCGTAAAGTGCTATGGTATATGGATCGGCCCCGGAGAAACGAGATGCAAGGGCGTTTCCTGGTGAAACCTCTATCAGATTACGATATATATCCGCCCTCTGTGCAACCCGCCTTGGCCTCGGTTTTGCAAACGCGGTCAACAGAGCGCCGAGACATGGTTGGAAAAATACCACCGTGAGCTTACATCACTGGAGGTTCATCTATTTCGTCTTTTCCGTATTAAAGGATTGTAAATGCGTTAAATAAAGTACACGAGAGAGATATCGTTTCTCGCACTTTATATAACCCTTATTATATTTCAATTTAATTTTTGATTTTTGGATCCTTTTATACATCCCTCGCGATAGGATCCTCTACGGAATTGGCGTCGACTCGTTGCACTGAATTCCTGGAGATCCGTTACACAAAATCCACTCGTTTATTTAATCCGCTCCAGACAAAATTTTGCACCTATAATCGTCATTCATCGTATCTCGTGTAATTCGAGTTAGGGTAATTCGAATTCACAAATCCGTTGGATTTTCGGAATTAATTTCCGTGCCGGTAAAAGTCAAAATGCTTGGAGAGAATCCTGGCACTGGAAATTGAGATACCAGGAATGAGACGGGATGGGAGATCCAGAACGACATAGAGAAAGAGAGGAAAGGGGGGGAGGACAGGGATGGAATTGACGCCATCCGCCGCCGTAGCCGTTATAGGTAAAACGTACACATATACGTATTACACGCAGGGCGGAAACTGCCTCGGCAGATCTCAAGTTATGAGACGTCTCTTCTGGGCTCACGTACTCGGCTAGTCGTTGCAGCTCGTTAGGACTTTCAGTCGTTTGCTCGGGGGGGGGGGGGGGGTGCATCTATATAGCGTCTCCTCTGTACCAGAGAATACACGGGACCATATCATATATATATATATGTGCACGCTCCACATCGTCATCCCGCTAACCCCCGGCGCGTGTAGTTTCGCGGAATGTCCTATTCAAAGAGGAGTCGGAGCGAGAACGGAAGAGAAATGCCGCTATATATATATATACATGTAAAGATAGAGAAGTGGATGTGCGGTAGAAGAAAGGAAGGAAGGGAAATAAATGAAAAGAGGTAGGATAGCGGGTGAGAAAGCCAGCTCGTGAAGAAAAGAAAAAGAGGAACTGCTGTCAAATTGGCGGGTAAAGACCTCGCCTTAAAGGCCGAGGCGTGACTGGCATAACCGCGTGGAAGCGAGCTCCCGCAAACCCTTTGCTTCTTCGCTCCGTACGCTGTTGAGTACCTAAGCAAATATTCCGCGAGCAGCTCTCGTATCTCTCTTTCTCTCTGTCCCTCTGCCTCTTTTTGCTCTTTTCTGTCGCACTTCCGTACACCGTACACTTTCCTTCTTCGTTCTCGAAAGTTGAAAACGTCAAGAACCAACTTACAGGTGTATATAGACATGTATATAGATATATATGAAACGCTCGGTTAACGATGAGTCGCACGAATTAATTCGTGCAATTTTACACGATATACAGTAAGTAGTAATTGTACAGAAACGAGTATACTCAGGGTGCATGGAAGCTGTTGAAGATGTTGGTGTCGTTTATTTTGCATTTTTTTTTGTTCACTCGATGAGCACCGGAGTCACTCTTAATTATAGGCTCTCGAGAAGATTGTGAGATTGGAGAATTCTTGCGGTGTACAATATTTTAAAGGTGTACTTATATAGTCGTATGGTAACTATATGGGCACTTAACCGACCGAGGGACTAAATAAGGTACAATCTTTAAAGGGTGAAGGAACTTACGGCCGAGAGTGAGTCTTCGATGAATTTTCTCGAGGTAGGTGATTGTTTTTTCAAACCAAAGCTGGAGTTGGCTCAAAATTCAGTGACGAAATTTGTGGATGCGAAACAGGAAATTATATAGTTTTTGGCACGGGCAAACTTTATGCCCGAGTATCACTTTATAACACGAGATGGTTCGGACCGATGAGCTTACCACTTGTTTCGCAACGAAAACTGCAGTTCCGTTTGGGTATTATTTTGCCGCGGCACGAGCAAAACGTGCGGTCGGCATTTCAAAAGCTGGCCACTTTGACCGCGTTACGAGAAGCGCGGGTCTAGGGCCGGTTATTCCATACGGTAGAACGCTCGGGATACGTCGATTATGCGAGGGAAACCATTGGAAACCATGGTAGTAGCCGTTGCTATATACAAACCGCACGCTAGCGTAGATATTAGGATTTGTGGAAAAGTTCGCGATAGCAACAACAGCATTGCCCCGGAGCTTTCTCCACTCCGATACTCGTCTATGTGTGCGTCTCTACACGTGTGGGTACTCGTTTTCAACCGCAGTACTGTGGTCGTATATGCCCGGTGATGCTGGAAACTCTCATTCGCTACGTCATGCATTTTGAACTATTATATATACATATAATACCATATGATTTATGTGGTCTCGATTTGCTCATCACTCACAAGACGATCTGAATTTATCGACGGTGATATGTTGCTACAAGTCGGCAAACCTCGACTTAATTGGGTAAAAAAATACAAAATTCAAGCTAAAATGAAAGTAAAAGTAAGGTTTAATGAATGTTGGATCAAAATCCGGTTGAAGTCAATTGAAGTTCGAGTCCAGGTAAAATCAATGAAACGGTTCTAAGATTATCAAAGCATAGGCAGCCAGATGATAACTACGCGCTAAATAAATACGCATAACTCACTTCTATGATCAGGCAATGATTAAAGAGGAGGTTCATACTTTCATGACTCATGACTCTCGACATGAAATGGATTAGAGTATAGACAAACCTTGAAACTTTGATGAGGAAAGGATTTAAATGAGATCGGGAAGCGTTGACTTTGGAGAACCTGCATTTATGCTTAGATATTGCCGTTCACCCTTTTCCGGGCCATGGGGGCAAATGGCAAAAATAAATACATCAACATCAAAATCATTACGAGGGCGAGTGGAGGTTAGACTCATCAACGATGCTATTCATCACAGAGTTAACTACGCTGCCGATTTATTTTTCATGCCAACGTTATTTTTCATACATACGTTCAAGTAATTGAAAATCATAAAGCGGCACGCAGAAGCTGCCTCGAGCCTCTCGGTCGAGAAATCTAGATCAAGAAAACTCCAGTATGCTGTCGCATTTATGACGGGAATCAAAGTAAAATGTTGTTCAAAGTCTCGTAAAAATATTTCTATGCCCTCTTACACGTTAATTTACTGTACCAACCAAACGATTATTGCCAGAAGCCTTCGTCGTTGCTAAACGACCAGTTAATCCTTCATAAATCATTTCTTCTATTATATACACCGTATAGTCCTAGACCCTTCAGCCACTTCATATTTTACTCTCGTACCACCATGCGCCTATGTGTACCACGGACTTGTATAACTAAGCACGTACTTAATACGGAGCGTTCATTAGAAAATGATGAAAAAAGATAGAAAAAAATCCAACGCGTTCGGGTCAACACGGTCATTCTCCGGCAATTAATAATATCGTTAGTCTCCGGGCAAACTCGCTCGTTCTTCCAGGCTACCTCTTATAGATCCGAAACGGACGATCGATGCTGCCCTTTTGCTCCGTGTTTCCGCAGCGCTGAAATTTAATTGCCTATTCAAAATTGTGCCTATTATTATAACGTCGCATCGGGTGTTGATTATTATAAGCGAAGAATCTTCGAAGCGATATTCCAACGTCTCCTCCACGCGACACACAAAAAATATATGCATTAAATATGAATGCGAGCACGAACGTATTTTTTAATCTTTTGCTAACCCTCGTATCGCGTCTGGTATGAGAAACGCAGCGAGAAAAAAAAACCTTTTACACGTTTAGTCATTTCACGTTTTTTTTTATCATGCCGTGAGCATCGACTGTACCAACGAGGCGTACATACTCCAACACCGATATTATACGTAGCATGGAACAAAAATGTACACATGTTCGTAGTCGATGTTTGAATGGAACGAATACAAAAAATGGTGGAAAAAAACATATTCGATGATTGCAATATGACATGTGCCACCCATTTCCACGCGCTTTGCATTACGTCGAGCACACGACAGTCTCTGGAATGGACGCGACGTTTGAAAACACATGTTTTTCCCTTTTTAGCTTTCTCTCGTTTTCATTTCTTTATTTTTTTCAATTTCGCTTTTTCATTTTTGTTTGTTTCTGTGAAAGAATGAGAATATTTAATCCACGTGAGACACACACCCAGGTCAGAAAGCGCTGGTGGTGATTAAAAAAAAGATATATATATATATATATATATATATATATATATATGTAAACGCTCGGCGACGTCACGTCATTCTAATTTCTAGGACTCGTGTAGGCGAGTTCGCTCTATAGTGACTCGTCAGACTTTTCCCCAACGCAGCTGCTCCGCTCGAACGTGTATTTCATCATAACTAATTCGAGTTTAAAATACAAATCATTTACCTGTTACATTCTCATGAACCATACCGGTATATTCCGGACAGTCATTGATAATCCGCTGTTCACAATGATCGAATGGATAACGAATATACTCGATAATGAAGTCGTAGGCAAAGGTTCGATAAAAAAAAATAGCGTCGTAATAAAATCCAAGATAAAACCTCATTCTAGGCAAAATGAGAAAGAAAAGCGAGGGATAATCAACGAAAGGGAAGACCATGAAAATTGGCAAGAAAAACGAGACCAAAGAATAAAATCCTTTTCCTCAAACTCGGTTAAATTCAATTCGACAAAATCCGCGAGTGGCTTGTTCGCGTGGAAGCGGCGGAGCCCGTCGGTTATTTCCTCGTTTCGCAGACCCTGGCGTACCGTAAGTCCCGGAGTCCGCGGGCGACTGTCTCGGTCGGTTAATGGAATGGCTGATTCGTGAATGCACGCACATATTCACGGACGCGTACACCACCAGCGGAGAGCGTGCCCCGTCGTTTCTCTTCTCTTTCCTTCGCAACTCGTTATATTACAACCACCGAATAACATTGCGTGTATTTCCATTCGTTGTATGTGTGTGCACCAATTTGTATGTGCGTGTGTGTCCCGTAGTAAAGCGCGGGTGGAAACTTCCACCGGGATAATTCAGGCGTGTATATTTCCCACCACCGGTCGGGAATACGAGACGGCCCGGTGTATCCCGTGGGTACGATTCTCATTCCCGTTACCACCGTCACGATATCCCGACGCGGAACCATATATACGTATACATACGTATAACCGCAGTTACGCTACGTGTAAACAGAAAATATATACATGTATAATAGATTCGTCTATACAACCAATTTGGTATAGATATGTTTGTATAGAAATATATATGTATATGTATATGTGTGTGTGTATGTGTGTATATATATAGATGGCATGAATACTGGAAGTATCAAGCTCTCGAAATAATTTGTTTATACGTACAACCGATGCAGCTGCGGGAAAAGTTCGGCGTCGGTGGAAAAGTCAAACGGAAGTTCGGAGCACGCAAAAAGCCAGAAAAACTATGCTTCTCGCGAATGGTGAATATTTATTTTTTCTTTTTTCTTACGCTTTCGCCCTTTTTTTATTTTCGTTTTCTTTCGAAGTGACTTTTCTCACCAACAGCTTTTTTTAACGGGCGTGCAAAGTTGTTCGCGTTGCCCGTCAGTCGACGACTTTTTCAACATCGCGGACGAACGCGGTACCTAATGGCACTCGCCGGAACGATTAGTCCGGTGGACTTTACGAGCGACGGAATAAGATTTCTTTTTTCTTCGTTTTAATACAAATCCGCCACTTGTTCAGCTAACGAAGCTCTCGTGAGGTCCGTCTGGAAAATCTGTTATCTCGCGATGAGTCTATATTTGCTCCGGTGGGTGGTCGCAAGAGCGAGAGAGATGGAGTGAAAAGGCGAGCGAGAGAGAGAGAGAGGGTGCATACAGGACATTTCCTCTCGACGCTTTATTGGTTAATCGCGAGAGGCTTCTGGCCACTTTGCGGCGAGTCTCTGGCACGGCGTTTTCAAGACCTCCTTACGTACACGATGCATGTAAGCTGCATCTATATATATATATATATGTTTATATATAGATGTACATGAGGCCCATATACCATACGCTAACTATGCCCCGGAGTGCTTTCCACTCTCGTCCATGGTCGCGTACGAGAGGCAGCGATTGAGAGAGAGAGAGAGAGAGAGAGAGAGAGAGAGAGAGAGAAAGAGAGAGATCTGCTGATTCGAGAATGAGTTCGAGTGGTCCCCGTCGGGTCTATCGGACAGACGTACGTACGGCGCGACGACACGTGATCTTGAGAGAACGGTTCAACGTCTAACGAGGCCTTTCAACTTTTTTCCAGAATCCAGAGCACATGGGTCACTATTTATCTCATAACTGTCTATCGTACCATCGTAATTAATCGGCAGACATCCTCGTCGTTCCTGCGACGAATATGCGCAATCGCGGCTGTTCTATAACGACCTCATTTTTTTTAAATCCACCAACCCTCGGTAAAATTTCATTTCATAATCCACCGCTGCGGAAATGCACCGGGTGCGAGACTTAATTAACGTTAAAACCGCTTTGCACCGGTATAAAAAATTCATCGATAATATATACACGTTTATATAAGTATATATATATATATGGTGCGTATCGGAAGCGGCGAGCGTCGTCGTCGCCGTCGCGGGAATGAATATTCATTGGTACTTTTCCAGTGCATTTTCAGTCCCCCGTATGCGCGCGAGTGTGTATATCTCGAATATATCGCGTCCCCGCGACCAGTTCTCGACCCGATTTCGAGGGTGGCGTGCAGGGAGCGGTAGGATGGCAAGTGCGAAACACTGGGCGGCGTTCGAGCAGCTGCGTACGCTGCGTGCGTATTATAGGTATCGCCGAAGCGCGAATAAGCCCACATGCTGTAGCTCCGGAGAGACGTACACACGAATATATACACAAGCCTTTCCTCTCCGCTGCGGCCAATGTTGGTCTCGTAGGGCCCACGGGACCCGTTACCCGGCATACGATAAACAGGAATAATTATATCCCCAGCAAAAAAGGTAAATTTATTCAGTCCTTATAAATATATTTCTATATAATATACACATATATATGTATATGGAGTGGATGGGATTTTGTGTGTATAATAAAGTCTATAAAGAAAGAGGAACTGCTCTCTCCAGGGTTCTCGAATCCGAGAGACGTATATGCGAGGGTATGAATTAAGAAAAGAAAAAAAAAGTAAAGCAAAACTCGAAATAAAAGCGTCGAGGATGAAGCGAAAGAGATAAGAAGAAAAAAAGGAAAGAATAATCCGCTCGAAACAAAACGACACGCATTCCTCCCACTTGGCAGAGGACGCGCGTCCGAAAGTTAATTACGCGTTACACGCTTTTACCATTTAATCTCGGGTAAAAGGAGCGTGCAAAGCCAAAGGTGGTGGGGAAGAAGAAGAGGCGATGGGGTAGAGGGGAGGACGGCGACGAGAAGGAGGTGTTGGGTCACGGGACACACCGCGTGCCGCCGCGATAGTGTGAATGCCGGTCCCGGGAAAACGTTGATAAATTTTACTTTCAAATTGTCCTTAATTAGCCCGGGCTCTCGGAGGCCGGAACGTTTTCGAGTTGGCCAATAGCGCCCGCCCGCACCCTAATCTACTGCTCCCTTGCGATCTTTCTCAAACAAAAACGTTCTCGTTTCTTCCATCTCTCTATTTTCAAATAATAAATATATTTATAGGTATATATCTATATATAAAAATGAAAGAATAATTATTTGTCCCGGGTGCGTTCCTATACCATTCATCGGGTTGGGATTAAAATTTCATTCATTCTTTCATTTTTATATATAGAGATAGAGAGATTAATAATAATAATAATGATAATATTTTTATTTTTAATATTTTTTAAGTTTTTATTCATTTTTCATCAAAATTTGTTGAATATGTTGGATTATTTTTATTTGTATTTTGTATTTTTGAGATCTCTTTAGCTCCTGGAGAATTCGTGAGCCGCAAGGCAGCGAACATTTGTGCTTTTTGGCTAACCCAATAATTAATGCCTTGTTCAAATATTTAAAATATTTGTCTGTGCTTCGTTGGAAAGTCGTTGCATATTTTTTTTACGTCATTAACTTAAACAGATCCTTCTAAAAGTCAAACGTTCATTCACTTTAGTCCGAAACAATCGCAGCTACCGATTTATCACCAAAAATCAATCTATTCCTCGCTTTCTATATAAATTTAATTACATTCTGGCTTGTATAGAAATCGTGCCAATCGGACATCGATGCCAGCCAAAAATAGACATACCTAATAAAGTGGTAGCCGATTACGTTGAATATAAATTGCAGAAAATATAAGCGTCTTTTATAAAAACGAACGTTCATTTGCTCCAGTCTAAAACGATCGCCCGCCGATTTTCCATAAATTATCGATCCATACATTTTCTCTTTTATGTGACCTATATATAATTAGATCACAGATTGTACGTGAATCACGCCGATTGAACATCAATGACGATAAAAAATAGAAACGCGGTACTAGACGCCTCGAAACGAAACCAAAAAAACACACAAAAAAACGAAAACAAGTACTTACTACGATTGAAACGAGGAAGCGGGCGATGATAAAGTTAAGAGCAAACGAAGAAAAAGAAAGGTAGGACGACGATACGTATTAGAGCTAAGCCATAGAGTGCGCGTGTGTAAGATGACCCGCGGGTACGATAAATTACCATTAAGTTTTGAAAGGGCAGATTGAAAAATTGGTAGGCGCCGAAATGAACCGTCGAGCTTATAAATAATCCGACGCTAATGCGTTTTATCACGGGAATGAACTCGGCCCTCTGTCCCGAAACTCGATCCTTTTTTCTTCCTTTCCTTAATTCTCTCTCCCTTTCCCTCACACGCCACGTACTCCCGCACGCTCCATCGTGCGTTTTCATCGAGATGAGCTACACGTTTCATTCTCGCGGGGCAGTCTCTCGTTCCTTCGCTCTTCGTCTCTTTTCTTGCCTCGCGTTCTCGCTCGCAGATGGCTCAGTCCCGGAACTCGCTGTTTCGTTCTTTAGGTGTAGATATATATATATATATACGTGTCGAAATTTTTTGTTCCTTTCGTCCCGTTCTTCCTCGCGGCTGATTTTCGACTCGTTCTCAAATCCCGCGGCTGAAGACCGCGCGCTCGAAACTTTTAAACGTGTCCGACATAAGATCGCGCGAGAATTCCCGGATTCTTTCTATACACGAGGCAAGAATCTGGGCTGCGATCGCCCATCGAGACCGTCCATTCGCCACGGAGACCTTTTTTCTCGATCGACGCATTCCCATATTATCTTTTACACGTGTTCCGTCGCATATTTCGATTAAACGGGCCGCGCGAGCTCCGGGCTTATCGCAATCCGGCCAAACCCCGCCCCTACCAACGTTCCATATATATTTCTACCGATTATGTCTCTCTGCTGGGTTTTACATTCTCGTGCGATAATCACCGCTCGTAGATTCGTCGAGATAAAGCGCGATCTCGAAAATTGGGAACGCGACGTATCGACGCGATTAAAACAAAATATTCATTAATAAAGTGCACGGATGAAGATATGTAAATTATAAAAGTTACGACAATTGCTAGAGAGATGGAAAAAAAGTTTTACAAAATACAAATATGTCTGATTTAGATGTGTAGACATCAAAATCTACACCACGGGACATCCGAAGCCACACGCTGTTTCGTATCGTTTTTTTTTTCAAATCGATGATAGGCCCTCGTTGTATTAACGTTATTACTCTTTTATGCGTGTCGAGACATATATTTTCGTGTGTAAAGGCCCCGGTGCATATCGAACGATCATTAATCATCGAGTCGATTATAATCGTGGACCGACCGACATTCGAACGATGACGGCTGTCATTTTTCAGGGGGCGGCGGGGAGGGGTTGTCCGCCGAGAGACGAGTGCCTCTGACTGAGATCTTCATCTCGATGCATTCTTGATCCACACAATGAGAACGCCGGACGTTCGTAGCTATGAGAATAATGAAGAGCGCGTGAAAGAGTCGAAGAACAGAACAAAGCTAAATACAACGTCCGCGGATGACTTATAAAAATATCAAAGCGTCCCGAGGAAATTAATTTCTCGCTACGAATAAATTCGAATCCAATTCGTCACGAGAAACAAATATCGTTCACCGAATGAAAAATATGTCGTCTACTCCGCGATGTTTTCAACCCTTTCGATGTAGCAGATTTCGTTCCATTGGGACACCCAAAAATATTTCGACCTTCCGGCGTAGTGAGTTGGCATGTTTTCCGTAACAACTTTTGGCATATCTGAAAACGCCATCTGTACGATCTCTCCCCGAAATGCATGGGTGCTACGACAACGACATCTTATACCTATAGGTAAGACGGCGATTCGAGGGGTTGGAAGGAGTAATATAGAAGGAGACGGCAGTGCCAGAGGGTTTGCCTCTCGTTGCCAGCAGAAGATCTCCAGCTGAGTATGATCTTCAAAGAAGCCGCGCATTTTCACTCTACACCGCCCTCCCACTACATTATATCCCATTCTTTCGTACTCACCACTGTCTCCACTTTTTCGTCCATGCCCATAGAAAACACACCCCACTCTGTCCCACTAAAATACCACAGGGGCTCTGTTTTCTCTCATCCCTTTTCTCCCTCCCGCCCCTTTTCCCTGCTTCTCCATCTCTCTCTTTCTGCAGGGACAAGAGGATTCCGCCCATCGAGCACTGACCACGATAAATCTCTCTCGAGAGCGAAGGAAAGAGAGCTAGACAAAAGCCGGAAAAATGAGGCACATCGATTATATGGAAACCCTCACGATGGCAACCTCCTCTTCTTTCACTCTTCCACTGCCCTCTTTTTTTCTTTTTTTTTTGTTCTTAAGGAATGCAGCATATATATAGTGTCATCGTAGAAAAAGCAAAGATCGATGGAAAATTCGCAGGCACGCGTTCTCGTTCCTCATCTGTTGAACGTTGAAAGATCGGCGCCGTGACGGTGCGATCATTAGACGAACGTAAAAAAGAATCGAGCCGCTCACACGCGCGTCTGTCGCTTCGAGAACCAAGGACCTCCCGCCATATTCATCGGTTCCTTTTCTCAACACGTATTTATAGCCTCAAGGAATAATTATTGTCCGTTGCGAATATATTATCCGATGACTTGGCGGCTGTCAGCGGGTAAGAACGATTGCTCAACCCCTTTTCTTTTATGCGATATTATAATTCATTATGTTTTCAGTCAGAGGCTGAGTCGCTCGTCTCATCGCGGTGATTTTATTTCGCGTATATAAACGCACGGATGTAAGAGCGTTGGAGAGGAGCGCCCAAAATTCGCTTTGGATCGCGGATGAGGTGCCTCGGCACTCGAGGTCACCGTCCGTCGAGTGGTAAAGCGCGCGAGACTGGACGGCAAGGTGGATGATTGAGCGCCAACCCCGTGACGAATATGGTGGTTCCTCACGCACGGGGCCCTCTCTCTCTCTCTCTCTCTCTCTCTCTCTCTCTCTCTTTTTCTCTCTCGACTCTCTCGGTGATCCAGCTGATCCGGGCGCAAGAGACCGAAAAATCGCGGGAGGCACAAGAGTAATCCGTCACACTCGGACTGGTGGACTTTTTGAAATTCGCTGTAATCTACATTCGCGAACGTGCATGTCTGGTTTAATTAAAAGAGGATACACATAATATTTGTATTTTAAATTTGAGATGCTGCGTATGGAAAATTCCGTCATGAATGGACCAGTATAATAAGTAAACCTATTGTTACTTCTCTGGAAGGAAAAGTTTAATAATGTAGGGATAGGAAATCAATAGTCGACGACGGGGATTAGGGCTGCAGGGAAATCCTAGTTTTGCGGGGGAAAGATTATATAAATGGGCCCGTTTGATAGAGAGACCATTCTTATTGCTGGGTAATGGCAAACTTTATGAAGAACGAGTAGTTCTGATTTTAGTTACGTGGTTGAAAGAATGATTACAGACAAGGGTGGATTCCAATTAGATTGCAAAAAGGGGAGTAGGCTAGTTCTCAGGTCAAGAACTACACCTAAGAGAATGTAACATCGATGGGCTGGAAAGTTGTGAGGATAGTTCATTAGGGGTGTTGTGAATGGGGTCTCTGACTTTAACACCAAACAATACCATGATTCGACATCACTGTAAGAACCGGTATAAAATCAATTTTAAAGATTTTTCGTTAAGTGGTTCAATCGTGACATTCCACCCCTGTAGGTACGTTCTGGCCAGTCCAAAGCCCACCCTGACTTCGTCGGGAACATCTCAAAATGCACCTGCACTCTGCCGCCCCTTGCGAGCGATCCTTATTACGCATGCGAGGAATGAGAAACGAGAATGGTTAATGTGTGGAAAGAAGGAGGGAATGCGAGAGCAGAAAGAGATAGAGCTTGAAGAGATACCAAGCCACCTGGAACACCTTCTTATTCTTAATACGTATCCACTACGGTGTGTGCTGTATATATCTACCAGAGACCCGTTCTCCTCCGACGGTGAGAGAATATTAATTCCTTCGAGACTATAGAGCTATACGCTCTGGACGTTAATCTAAATGTTAATAGAAAATTAATCGCTGAGCGAGGAAATAAAAGGGTTTTTGATCTTTGTTAAGAGAGTTCTAGCGTTATTTCCAACGTTTCCGAGACGGTTTACATATAGCATATTCTGAGAAGGATGGCGATTTCTTTGATGGCAATAAAAATCAGGAATCATAGGTCTCGGGAGTTATACTTTTTTAGTCTCAGGTAACAATTTTTTTGACCCGAAGCTTATGCGGATATTCGATCTACCTATATATATAGCAATTTCTGACGTTACGAACCGCGGTCCCATTCTCCATAGAACCGGGTCGAATGGTCGAGTCTCGGCTCATTCCAAAATTTCTGTCAATCACGAGGGCAACTTTTAGGTTCGATTAAAATTAGTCGAAATTTCAAAATCTTGCAAATTTTAAAAATTGGTAAGAAGTTGAAAATTTAGCAAAACATAAAGATTTGTCAAAAGTTACGAATTGCTAAAAATTGTTGAATTGCGTTTCAACATTCACCCAATGTTAAAAAAAGATAACAAAATTTAAAAATGCCGAAAGTTGCAAATTGGCGAAGAGTTGAACAGCAAGGCCAAGGCTTAAAATTTGATTAAAAGTAGAAAAAATCAGTCAAAAATGGAAAACTGATAGAAATTTAAAGATTGGCAAAAAATTGAATATTGAACAAAAGTTTTAAATTCGGCAAAAATAAAAAATAAACCTCATCTTTAAACCAGGCAAAGCGATAAGAATTGCCATAAAATCAAAAAACCGGCCAAAAGTTGCCATAACTACTTTAAGTGTAAAATACGTTTGTAATCTATTTATATTTTCCCAAATTTTTTTAAAATTCATCGATACATGTATACGAAGTCATTGACCGTGAACGAATATACGAATCAGGGGAGGAGAATGAATACGGACCCAGGGATCTAGCTTAAAATCGTCCAGGATCAGCGAGAAAACGAGAAACTATGCGCACGACCGAACGAGAAATACATCTCGCGAGAGGTGACTATTTCATTGGAATTTCGGAGTAACATGTATACATATACGCACATATATACATATATCTGGTCCACACGGTGCGCCAAACCAAAACACTGTTCAATTCCGTACGGGCCGTGGGGCATTCGTGTTTTGCCGAACGGAATAGAGCGAACCGAAAGCCCCGATGATATTGGATGAAGCGTGCAGTGAGCATCGAATTGAGAGAAACCCAAATTATAGTAGATGCTAGCGGCGAGTAGGAAGGATTTCGCGAGAATATATCGTCGCCAGGTAAATCTCTCAACCTCGTGTCCTTCTTGCGAATGAGGAACCGAAAAAAGGGAATTTTATTCTCACGCTTCCATCTAGCTTTTCTACTTTCGTAACATCTTTCAACGATATCACTAGTATTTCGGATGTGTCTAAGCCGTAAAAGAGTAATTTCCCTCAGGCGACGCTCAATAAAAAATTGGAAAATCTTACGAGCAGTACGAATTTGTTTAAAAATGGATGGGGAAAAACGGGTCGTTAAATCTATACGATATCGTCTTTTCTCGTGATCGAAACTTTTGTGCCTTCAATTTCAACCCTCGAGAGCCGAATACTATTTAAGGTATCTTTATCGCTCAATCGACAATAATACATAAAAACCACCGAGGCAAGACCAAGACCAAGATTGAATTTGGTTCTTTTCGAGCTTAAATAAATTCTACGAAATTAGAAATTGGAACACGTTCGATCCGTTTGAAAATACGTACGTCTATAAGTGTACGGCGTCTTTGCTAACCCCTTGCGTACTCTCTTTCTTTCTTTCTCTCTCTCTCTCTCTCTCTCTGCACTGATCGGTGAATTCAATCGAAAACGGGAGAGAAAACATAACCCCTTTCTTGCTCGAGATATTTCAGTATAGCGACTAAACTTCTTCATTATTGCCGAGTCGTGAGCGAGGCTCTTTATTCGATGTTGGTTTTCGCACGAGTTTGCCGTTTATACGTATATAGTCGCACATCGGGGAACGCGATATAACTGGGGATGGGAGGTGGACGAGAAAGCGAGCTTAGGACCGGAGTTATATGAACATCGGTAGAGGACCCTGTAGAATGTTATCTTATCAATTCAAGTGGGCCAACGATTATCTTTACACACTTGAAGTTTCTCTTATTAGTAAAATATTTATAATATCGACAAATTCACGATCCGATTTTTAATCAGAATTACCAGTATCGACTTCACACTACTGCATGAAAAAAAGAATCAAATTTTGATACTCTGTCTGATGCACAATCGTACAATTTAATTCAAAATATTATTCTCTTTACGATCTAATAATAACATTTTTATTTTAAGAGTTACATTTTTAACTGTAAGTAGATTAAAGATTTAGTAAAAATATTAAATATATTAAAATTAAAGTGAAAATGTCATTTGAGGTACTTTTTCGTTTTAAATGCCAGATAAGTATCAGGAGCTTACATTACTGGCCAAGACTAGCAAATAATAATAATAAGCAATTCTGCTCTGTAACTGACTCACGATGTCAACCCAAGCTCTAATACACAATACTGGTAAATGAACGTTCATGAACGCATGTCGCCAAAGACTCCCCGGGAGCAACTCTTACCCTGAGATATGAATCTTCCAGCTCGTTGAACGTACACAACAGAGTGCCGGAGCAGTGTTACCCATTTGACGGGCTCCTGCCGTAACGCGCGCACACGCGTCGAGAGAGAAGGGGTTGGCTACGTTTCGATCGTATTAACCGCAACCCCATGCGTGCTCGAGCGATTTCATCCATTCCCTCAGCATGCCTTTATCCAACCTCAGGGCCATTGTTGCCGATGATTTTGATATTTTGTTGGCCTTCTCGAACCCGTGACAATTTGGCGAACGAACCAACGCTGCCACAACGGAGATATATATATAGTCACGTGGCATACTGCGGACGTATGATCAACGAGCGGAACATTTTCCGTATGCTCTCGCGGCCACAGGGGCTCGATTGTTCGATATTTATATTCCCTTCGACGTCGCATGAACCAAATCGACATATAATTCACATGCCCTATATTTGACATATTCACACAAAAAATAATAATAATAATAACAAAAACTTTTTCTCTGATAGAACAGTATGCTCCGTGTAAAATAATTTTTGGAGAGGGTGAAGCCAGTACTGGCGCTTATGGCCAAATCTCATAAAAATTGCCAATTTTCGCATGGATCCAATTTTCTTTTCGAATAATCGATATAATTTGAAAGTAAATGGGAGTGGAGCAATAATCGATTTATAAGAGACGTGTCATTTTACGCGGGAATGTAATTTTACAAGGGAGAAAACACGAGTGTACGCAATTTAAATTTACGGTAGGAAATTCAAATATTTTATTTGTATTAACACTCGTGCGTATAATTTGAAACGAAAAATACAAATTTAAATCCAGATTAACATGTCGATGATAAGGTTTATTGATATTTTCCTCTTATCGCATCAGTGTCATTCAATTTCGTGATATCGGAGACAGATGAGTTGTTTACTTTATAATAATCAATATTATAATTATTATAAAATATTAATAATTATGATAATTATATAACAATAATATATGTATTAACAATATTTCATCATTATTATATATTATTAATTATCAATTAGCATCGATCATATCATCGATTATTATATGACAATTAATACCATTATTTAAAAATAACAATCAATTACAAAATTGCTCCTTTTTTTTAAAGCAAAAAATTAAAAAGAAAAAAATGTCTCTCTCGGCCCAAATCGGGAATACGTTTAAACGTATGTACGAATTGTACCAAACATATACCTCGGCATATGTTCGGCTGTGAAACCTCGCCGTGCGTCTATTTTACTCGAGCGAAACCACGCGACACTGTGATCAGCGCACCGTGATGGAAACGGAAGACGAAATATGCCCATTGGCGCATAAAACGTGAAACTGGAAATCTAATTTCAATTATCCATGTACACCCAAGAGACGAAACGCTCCAAATCCCCCATTTTCAACCTCTCCCTCCGCCCAGCTGCCAAGCCCGCGGAAGAAAATTCATTTGGCCGCGTTTGCACGGTTCGTTTTGCTTGATGGCATTATAATGTTATCGAGGATAGACAGAGTGTATGATTGGCTGCGCGCGTAACGACCGTAAATCAAATCGTGCCCGACGGAATTGATACCGACGGAGGCAAAATGTAAAGTCCAATTTGAAGATTCATTTGACTCTCTCAAATTTTACAAATTCTCCCGCCCTCTTACTTATCTTCCTCGAAGAACTTCTCGATTAATATAATATTTCGGTGGATTTAACGGTTCCAACATTTACGCATCGTTTATTTCATTAAAATGGTAACGGTGAGAAATCTGGCCGATATAACCAAAAAATTCAAAAGTTCGATATTCTTTCAATTTTATTTATGAAAATAAACACCCTTGATTATCGTTTCATTTAATAATCATGGTATCGCATCTCATTGAACAAAGACAATTGGCGAGTCGAGTCCGGCCTTCCGATCGTATATTAAATCGAATCGTGAAATATATTCTCTCGGCCAAAAAATTACCAACCGCTTCTTTTCGTTCGATCTTCCCGTGCGCGAGTACAACGCGTTCATCTCCCATACAATCAAATAACACTTATGTTACTCATTGCGAAATATATCATTCTCCCGTTCTATAAATATCCAACTCGAGGGCGAAAGAAACAAAGAGAACGAGTGAATTTTCCCTCGAAAGAACGTATAAATGTGTATAGATCCGATCAGGCCGCTGATTTCACCACAATATCTTTTTTACCGTTTCCCCATTCCACGAGCTTTCGAGACACACACATATATATATATAATTTGCTTATATCTGTGCAACCTGCTCCTTGGTATATCGATAACATTATATATGCCGCAATCGGCCTATCTTCGAAATCGACAAAGGTGGCCGATGTGTTGTGCGAGTTTGGTGTTGGAGGGGTTGCAAGAGAAAACACACGCGTGTGTCATCGTTGTAGCGATCGTCGTCGTGCTCTTTCTTTCCGATCTTCCACCGATCGTTGCCGATCATTTGTGTGTGTGAGAAAGAGAGGAAGACAGAGAGAGATCGACGAAGATGAGAAACACGATGGGAACGCGGGAAAGAGGGGAAGAGAAAGAGAGAAGGAGAAGTCTCCAACACGATGCAACGGGCAATCGGGCAAAAAAGTTAATTACGAAATCATCCCGAGAAAAGAAAACCGCATCGGGTGGTATCGGTACGTACATATACATATATATTGTATATATATATATATATATAAATGAGAGAGCACACAGGGGGCTATAACGGATAGCAGGAGGCAGCTACCTCTTTCTCTCTCTATCGTTCTCTCACCCTTCTTCGAAACTCCCTTCTCTCGATTCGATGCCCATCCCGTTCTCTCCATCGGATAATAATGTGGGTTCTTGTCCCGACGAGCGAGAATGCAAATTATTGCACACGAATAAAATTTCAGCTGCTGTAAGTTTGCGGTGGTGGTGGTGGCGGTGGTGGTAGTGGTGGTACTTTTGCATCAGCGTATGTAGCACGTTCTCTCACTCTCTCTCGCTACCCGTTGGCCACGGTCGCGGTCGACTGTGGTCACCATCCGACTTATTGCAATCCAGAAAATAACACCAGTCGTTCTCCCCATTTCCCTTTCGACTTTTCGTTTTGCCTCGAAGAAAAAAAAACGTGATGAAGGAAGCGAAAAGGGAAAAAGGTTAAGGGCGAAAGGTAGAGGAAAAGAAAGAGAGAGACGAGAGGAAATATGCAAACTCTCTTCGATCGCTCTCTTTCCCGCTATTGGGATATGGGCACCGGCAGTGATTGTATGCACAGGATGCATTGCCCATGCATACGCCGCACATATGCCGAACCTTTGGTGTACTGACTGAAGTGCGCTCTTGTTTTACGGCCTCACCACACGAAAACACATCGATTTGCCGCCACGGGTCTCTCTCTCTCTCTCTCTCTCTTTCTCAATCTTTCTCTCTCTCTCTCTCTTTCTGTCTCTGTCGTGGTCGTGTAGCACAGGAGCAAATGAAATCTCGTGGCAGGTGTGTGTTTTGTTTTATCCGTGAGATCGAACTGGGCAGGTCTCACGTATGTACCCTTTATCAATTTTATAGAAGGAACGGGGGTATAGCTCAGCAAGGCAATTTCGGGGTATGCACGATATGCTAATATCTATATACAGAGCGAGATGTATAGGTACGTTTTATTTTATTTTTACGAATCTCCTGCCCAGCAAGATATTTTTATGTATATTTATATTGTCGTGCGATGACGACTCGGATGAAACAATAGCGAGTTCGATCGATAATTCGATGTTTACTGCAACATGTCAAACCTTTTAGCGTTTGCTAAAATATGCATTTTGGAAAGCGAAAAAAAAGTTTTAAAACGAAAAAATACTGCGAGGAATGTCAATTCGTTTTTTACGGGCGTGTCGTTATAGGCAAAATATTTGTATGCATTGTTGTATTATCGCAAAATGACAACTGGGAAGAATGAATGGCAAATTTGATCAATGATTCGATTTTTACTGCGAAATGTCAAACTTAATTACAGATTTTTTAATTATATTATCAAGAGTATTAATGTTCTATTTTCAAATGTCTTGACAACTTTGCGAAAAGTGACCCATCGATTTATGTCATATTGAATTATCTTCTTCTATTCTTATCACTGTACTGCGTAAACTTTTTATGCGATGGCAGACGCTGGAATGCAATTAATATAATCGATACTTCGATACGAATTGTATAAAAAATTCCTACACAAAGTAAAAAACTGCCGATAATAACCACACGGTAGAAAAAGGAGTCAAACCATGATAAAATTAAAAAATCCCGTTATTTTTATTTGCATTTGTTCAAAGTACGTACTTGTATGAGAGCCAGGCACGTGCGATGGAACGCACACAGTCGATCTAAAAAACAGTTTTTCGCGTAGGTACCTTGAACAAAATTCATGCTGTCGAGAGAAGAAATGGGAAAGCACCGGGCCGAGCATCGAGGAAGTAGCAAAGATGAAAAAAATTGAAGGGCGATCGTAGGGCCATCCTTAATGGCCAATTTCGTCGATTAAACTTTTCATCGCGCACCCTGTGCCGGTAGTCGAACATCCATTCGAGACACAAAGAACTTTTAGCGCGTAGCTCTTCCGCCATCGGACAATGAAATTGCTCATACCTACATATAGCCCTTGCACACTGCATAGGAACGCCATCGCAGCCGGTACTATCAACACGGGACATGGACATCGTCCATGAAAATTTGATGAAATGTTGGACCGTTCGCAAAGTGACCATTAGTCCAATGATTACTCTTCTCCCAGCTATGAGCGAACACGTTCGTTCTCGTTTGACGCGAATAACGCACATTGCATTTATGAATTCATATTTATTTATACACGCCGCATAGCATAGCGACTCGTTTCTCGACTGTTGGCTTCAATTTATTTGTGAATTACGCTATACGATCGCGATTTCAAATTCGGCGCCATCGTTATCTCGACAAATAATAACTGGGATATCAGCCGTTTCGAAACAAATCAGGATTTATCAAATTGCGTGTTATCATTGTAATTTGTAAACAATCGTTGTTTATAATTATACTTTTTTATAAACAAAAAATGGTTTTCAATCATTGTTCTTTGTATCGGAATGATGCGCGTATTTATAGTTGGTACGAATATTTCGAGTATCCAGAGACAGTAAAAGAATCCCAAGTCGGTGAACCGTGATGGAAGGGAAGATTGATCGAAATGCGTCTTCGAAGAACGTTCGCAAACCGCGATCTATTCTCTTCTTCCCCCTTCCTTACTCTCTCCTCCTGGCTTCTTTTTTTGCCTATTTCGGTCTATGTATACCTATATGAATATAGGTAGAGTAGAGCGGGGTCAAGTGCATCACTTTTGACCTTTGATTTGGTAAAATCACAATTCCATAGAAAATTAATAAAATTCGTTATTTGTGCTGTACGAAGTTAGCTATTACATCTAATATTTCAATATGAAATATGATAAGTGAAAAGTATTCTTAATAGTCGGATAGCCTATTGCTCCACCGTTGCAAATAACCCCATCCTCCCCAATGTGCGTGTATGTATGTATAGTTATGCGCGTCTATACATACCGACCGAAGACAAATGAGCAAGCCCGTCATTCATTTGACTGACCGAACCACCCGTGGTTGCACAGCTGGCTACCGCCCTTCCATCGGCGCGCTTTTGGTAGGTATTAATACCCGAGCATACATACGTCATTTCGCAACCAAGAATCGCGGACTCCAGTGGAGACCCTCTGTGAACGGGCACCGGCAATGTTTACCGTCGCCACGGATCAATCACGCCTTACAGTAGGATACCCTTACTTGATGCCAAAATTGAGGTCACGTGTGCCAATTTCAAAACCAAGCGAAACGCGAGCAATTAGATTGAAATCATACTCGGATCTATATTAAGACCATCAAATTTCTGAAACGCATTCAAGAAAATTAATAACGGCAATAATAATAATAATAATAATAATATGTAATAATCATAAGTAGGATACGAATGATAATGGAAGTTTAAAAATATGCTCTTCTATTTATTATTAAAAGTTTTTTTAAACAATGTAAGATTATTTGTAGAGTCTATTTTCGAATGGGACGCTTGACAGCGATGATTAGTAGTTAAAAATTCGAACAGGATAATAGCCGAGACGATTTTGAATTAAGAGAAGAATTAAATTAAAAAATAACGAGTTTTTTCGTCGGTCTTCTTTTCCTTGGAATGCTCCGTCGATATAAAAGAGGTGAAATTTGCATGTTACCTCTTTTACTTGGTATAAATAAACAAACCGTGCAATTGGTTCGAGATCTAGAAACGATGCTGAGAATCTCCAGACCGATCAGTCATCTTGCCAGATTAATATCAGTGACAAGGGAGATACAAGACGGACACAACAATGAATAAGTTTTCGATCTCGCTCAACGTCATCAGAGAATTTTCATGTTTTTTTCCTCGAACAATTTTTACGCGCTCTCGATACATATGTAACGTTATATGTAACACGTATATAGATAGATTTATCTTTCGAGATATCATTTTTTATAATGAAGTCTGGAAGAAAAGAAGAGAGAAAGAGATTCGACGTTCGACTGGTGGGTCGTGGTACGAAAGAGATAAAAGGCGTGTGTACGAGACACGGGTGGTGCCGTTTTGGACATTGGACGTTCGGCTTGGCTCCGGTGTCGTGTAAAACGTCTACGGATCATAATTCGAACGGGAGAAAGAGAGAGCGAGAATAAGGGGTGGGGGTAAGAGTCTCGCGATCCAGCTGCGATCCGCATCGCGGGAATGCTCATCAATCATTTAAATGTAACGCAACCGGGATACTGAGAATCATATATCTCTCCCTCTCATGCTCTCGGCCTCTTCGTCTCACCCTCTCTCTCTCTCTCTCTCCCTCTTTCGCCCTCTCGATCCCTTTGCTTTCCGTCCCATTTCGACGCAGAGCTCCGTGCGCGGCTGTGCAACGCACCGAGAGTCACCACCGGCTCGCGGTTCGCTTTGTCTTGACATCTGTCAGGCTGCATGTGCAAGAAATGGCGCAGAAGTCACGATGTGATTGTTCATTTTAACTGCCTCGGGCCAAGTCGATTTTGAAAATTTCGTTTTTTGCACCTTGCTGCCGTGTCGAACACCAATTTTGGTTACATTAAAAAATCTATGAAAGTGTCGATTGGCAATAATAAAAAGAAATCATAAGGGACTGAATCGATCACAGTTGAATGATTGACTTGGACGAATCCTCTTCGAATGATCGAGCGTAGTGGCAAAATGACGTAAAATAATTATTTCCATCCATCATTCACAAAATTATCGATAACAATTTTCAAAAAACTTTTTTTCAAATAAACTTGTAAAACAATTATCCTATTATTCCGAAAATTTTGATTTCGTACACCAGACTCGATCCAAAACCCGATTTTTTGAACGGAACAAAGTTCGCATTTGGGATGAGAAAGAAATTTTGTTCATCAAACTTGAATAGAAATTAATTAAGAAAAGTGTTCCTAAAATATTTTGCTAGATATCGTTAGAAAATGATCGAGATCTTCTAACGAAAGTATCCTTCGTACGATCGTTCGATCGATCGTTCAGCGTGAACCATGTTCGATTATAAATATTCATATTTATCGGTTGCACCATGAATTTCCGGTTATTATCGCAATTTTATGCGACATTTGTTATTCGTTTTCCTTCCACGTGTTTTTCCACCCTCTACTCGTTGGACAACGTATAAGCCGATACGAGAAGTTTGTAGCTCGATCACGTAACTCCATTGCGTAAGGGCCAAATAAAAGCACGGCTTCGAAGTAACGCCGCTTCTTTTATCCCGCGTCGAGTTCGAAACGACCCGCACCCTTTCACCCCCACACTCCTATTCGATAACCGTAACGTAAATTTTACGATCGACTCGTGGCTACGGATTTTCTACTTTATTTCTTCTTTTTTGCGCAGATCATTTTTTTTTTATCACATTACAACAGCGCATTTGGAAAAGCTCGACGCGACAGCACCAGGGTGTACAGATAGGCCGTTGTGTTGTACTTAGGTCGGGGTGCGCTTTGCAGGCTAACCGAGCAAACTTTCGGACGTCGCGAAATGTGCAAGACGCATATTACACTCGCGTGTGCGTCTTGTGCCCCGTATACACGGACCACTGATGTACTACAGCCAGCATTCTGCGATCCTTGGAGTCGTAAATCAAACGAGAAACATGCTCGAGAGTTTTGACGTCACCTCTAACTCTCTTGCGAATTATTCCAACAAATCGTTCACGTTTTGACTCGTGAAAGTTCACCGTACACATGCGACTTGAAAATGTTGATACCAATTATTGTCTACATCTGTATAGTAAAAGGTATACCGAAGAAATTTGATGAATCATTTTTATCATAATTATAGTTTGATTAAAATGATTAAAGCTGTGGGAGTTTTGTGCACTTGATAATAATAATAATAATAATGTAGCAATAATAGTAATAGTGATAACAACAATAGTGATAATAATTTGTATTAAACGATTCTATAAATGATTGGTAAATTTCTAAATATTATTATACTTTTCATAATTATCTTAAGAATAATTGAAGTTTCCTGATTGAATTTTCCACGAAACTCATTAAAATTTTAATTCCAATGATCATCGACCGAATATGGAAAATTTCGATATTTCGATATCAAGTCGGTTTATTATCGTTTAATAATAGGATTCCGACAATTTCGTGCCAAGAATATTGAATCGGGACACGGTCGCTGTATACTGTTCGAAGCGCAGGTGAAGGGACACCTTTTCGTAGGCGTGGGCTAGATACGTCGAAAGATCAGTTCCATCGACGGGACAAGCGAGGTAAATATGCATCGAGGCTTGAAACAGACTGAGAATAAAAAGAAATGGCAGAGAGCGAGAAAAGGTCTTGAAATGTTAAGCCCACGCAAACGTAAAGGGAATGCACTATAGTTCTATTTTTCATTATTATTTGGTTCTCAGCTTAATCGATTTTATACTTCGGTTTCACCAAATGCGACAATCGTTAAACTTTCGGGTTAATCTCATTTGTAGACTATTTATAATCGTTCATAATTTTAAGTAAACTTAAACCCTTCCCTGTCACATACAATTTCTTAAATTATTCAATGTGTGACACGAGTCTTATAAATATCATACATTTCCTTAATGTCAACGAATTTCCGACCTTAAAATCAAGGGACTGTGTCCCTCTTGAATTATAATTACATTATTTCTTCCCCCGTAAGATATTTCACCCTCTTTGGTCCTTGGTATTTCCATCTATCGTACTCCCCTCTCTGTCAACAAACACCTGTCTCTCCCTCTCACTCTTGCTCTAACTTTCGCTAAATGCACGACGCATCACTGCTTTTTCCGACATCGACTGCAGACTGAAGTAAACTGAAAGACTGCGAGCACAGCGAAATATGTCTTCAGATTTCATTAGCAACTGTTTTTAGGAGCAGCAGCAGCAGCAGCAGCAGAAGTAGAAGGAGGATAGTGTAACAGGCGCGATATCATAAAAGCAGTAGAGCATATTGAACCGAGCGCGTCTAATCGATCGTGACCTCGCCCGAGCGCACCATCGGAGATTATTACTTCGCTTTTAAATATAATCCCGAGAAGCCGAGAGGGTGAGATCGCAGCAACATCAGCGGTAGCAGCAGCCAACGCGGAGAGGCTGTGTGCCAATTCGGTTCGTGTCTTATCGCGAAAAAAAGCTCTCGTAAAACGCGAGAGCGAGTGGCTCTCGTTTGATGCCTTCGTCGGTGACTCTATACATAGGCACCTTTTACTATCGTGAATTCACAGGCTACTGTGCTTCTCTCTCTCTCTCTCTCTCTCTCTCTTACTCATTCTCTCCCTCTCTCTCTCTCTCTCTCTTTTCACCGATCGACGAAGCGTTCTCGACAACTCCCCATGACAATCAAACCTCTACTTTATATATACATATATATGTAGTCTGTTCAGAAGCACGAAGGACTCTCGATTGCTCTACTTCCACCCGAACAGTCTCCATTTTCCGTTACGAAAGGTATCTTACGGAACAGATAATATATATGCGTGTAGCCTAGGATTCCTATCTGCTCATCGTCCCGTATCATCCTTTTGATCTATTCCAGCGCCTCTTGCGTGTCTTTCCGCTCTTCGATTACATCGCTCTTTTCTCACTTACTTCATGCACCTTCAACCAACTAGGTACACCTATTTCCATGAAATAGAAAGAAAAACGTTTTTATAAATTGTAAATATAGTTTTGAAAAAAGTGTGCTTCGTATTATTATACGTAATCAATGTTAACTCTGATATTCCTCATTTATCTAAAGTAAAGAATAATAGAACAAGTGTTTTTTTTTATTATGAGAAGTAACAAATGAGATGGGAAAAGGTAAACGACAGTATTGAATGATAATAAACAGTTTTATGAAGTGTTCTCGTATATTATGCCAAAATCTCAAATCGCGGGGTTTTACCTCAAGATGTTTCAGTAATAGAACAAATTTACGATGTCCATAAAAATTACAAAATTGAAACTTTTTTATAAAATTGAATTTCTAAATTATGGATGTTAAACGAAATACGAAATTATTGAAAAATCGAAATATTTCGAGGAAAGTTTAATTTCGCTTGATAGTCGCAGTCCCTGATATTATTACGCGACCCAATAAATTATGATATTAATAACGATTGAAAATCTTACAAGTTTACTATTTTTCATTAATGAGTAAAATAAAAATAAAATAAAATATATTCAGGAAAAAAGTTGCCACGACACTTTTCCAACTGGACAAACCTGTAAATTTTCGAGTCCCGGGATTCTGTGTCATCCAATCATTGCTCTTTTCCTCCGTGTTAGACTCTTTTTACCTACTTCATCTCTGTCGGTCCTGGCGCGGTTTGTTCCGCATAGAGTTCCATGTTCCTCACGATCCTCTCTCCTGTCACCTCTCGAGGCTACGAGAGTGGTCCCTCCACTTTCGGTGATTGCCGTCGAGATTTACAGTCTGGCTGTGTGTCGAGAGTCCCGCGTATGGCGCAGTCGCGCCTCTCTCTCTCTCTCTCTCTCTCTCTCTTTCCCTCTTCCTCACCGTTCGACATCTACGTGGTATTCGACCCATTTCACACACAGGATATAGCTTCGAAGTCCCTCAGGTTGACCAGGATGTCCGGGCTCGGTCCAGTGTGCAAGCGAATGAAAGGGGGACAAGAGAGAAAACGACCGCAGAGACATCGAGAGGGGCGAGACGAGCGTGCGGATAGACACAGGATAGGAAAGAGGAATTGAGTTTGGGTTTTGGGCGATTCTACGGACACGCGCCGAGCATGGGCATAATTGCGGGTGTGTACCCTATATATATATATGTATACACCTATGCAACTAGCGAGAGCCGGAGATACGAGATTGAGAGAAACGGTCGTGGTGGACGGAACGAGGAGAAACGAGGCACGGAGAGTTAGCTGGGTGGCTTTTCTCTATCAGCTGGCACGACCGCTGCGAGGACGTCGCACATAGAGAGAACGAGAGAGCGAGAGAGAGATGGAGATGGAGAGAATGATATTTATGTTCCACCCTGTGTCGTGCGCGTTGCAACCCCATCGTGATTTCGCCAAGTTCTCTTCTCTTGCGAGGCTCTTTCGTGTACTTGTACACGAGAGATACGAGCGATATAAGTGGCAATGTTCGTAATTAGTAGTTTTTCTAATCGATCAATTTCACGACTCGATCATTCTCAGGGAGAAAAAGGTAGCGATTCATAATTTTCATTGAATTTTCATAAAGCGATAGTCGAAGACCGCGTGAAAAATTTCATTACACGCCACTCTCGATTATTAAGGAGTTTTGTTGAGGGATGAAAAATGATGGAATTAGTCGGAAATTGGAAGATTCGAAATGATGTAGGTAAAGTGTGGGATGATCGTATTTAATTTCAAAGTCCACGTGTCGTTCCTAAACCTAAGAGCATGACGGAAGAACAATTAAGCCCTAAATATATCAATTAAGTGATTAGGTTATAAATAGCCCTGGGGCGTATTCGTTCCCAGCTAAAATTTACCCCCAGAATAAATTTTCTTTAAATATTTGCCAAAGAATTTCACGTCATTGGGTGTGGTAGTTCTTTCCTTGAATAATTTTATCAATTATTATGACGGCTGTTTTGCGATCGAGGTGAGTTTCCAACCCCGAAATGAAAGCTAGAAGCTTCTAACGTAGACGAGGAAAAAAAATGCAAGGCAAGGGTGGAAAATGGTTCGCAGCTTGGTGAACACGGAAAGTATGAAAAAAATAACAATCTTGCTACCCCGAGGAGACCCTTGGTTGTGGTGTGCTGCTGATGCAGTGCCGACCGGTGATATTTATGACTCTTTGTGGCGTCAACCCTCGCCACGGTTCGCGTGGATTCGTTCATCCCCGCCCCTCGCTCACGCTCGCGATATACACGTATGTATGCGTCTTTGGTTTTCTCCATCCCTCTGGCGTCTCGCGACCCTCTACGGAAACGGCAGCGAAACGCGCATAGCGCCCGGTGCAATTCTCTTATGGTCCCTCGACGGACGGATTGCTCCTTCATAACACACGAGGTGCAATTTTATTATTCTCGACATGGTACAACACATGCACGGCTACGTTAAAAGTTCCAAAAGGGGATGAAGACCATTTGAGGAAAAAATCATCAAAAATACGACCAAACAATCGAAGATAGTAATAATTTCATTATTATTAATATTCTTGCCATATATATACTTAATTGATGTTATAATAATTTAATTAATATAAAAATATAATAATTTATATTATTATATAGAAGGCCTGTGAACAAATTCGAACTTTCTTCGATGATGAACACTAAAATTATATAATTGACACTCTTCCAGCGAATACGAAGAACATTTAGAATAAAGAAATAAAAACGATCGTTTATCATTAATTCCCTGAGAAAAAAACTGCATGCGCCCTAGGAGCCTTTTCACTCCAACGGGTACCTCGTCACGGCACAGTCAACGTCCCGACCGTCGCAAAAAGTTATCGACGTCTACTGCGCAATACGAAAATATCTAGTTCACCGTCGACGTTGACGTCGCTTTCAGTCGAAAGTATATATATATAATCGTTGCACGAAGCTGGAACTGAAATAACAAATGCATCGGCGAAGGATGCCGAAGAAGAAATGAGAGAGGAAAGGAGAAAGAGTGGAAAACGAGAGCGAGGACGATGAGACAACTGCCGTGGGGAAATTACCGTTAAAGCGAAATCTTTAATGGTTGACGTTTAATAAATTCCTGCGGATTGTCGGGTAGAGAAGAACCGGTGGTACGAAATCCCCCTCGTAAATTCTCCCGAGAGTTAGCAATCCCTCCGTCTTCCTTTTCCGTTCGCTTCGATGCTTCTGCTTCGATATTGCTACCCACCCACCAACGAACTTCCTCATCTCGTAACCCCCCGGTCCACCAACCCCCTTGCCTTCTTCTTCTTTTACTTCTACCCCATCACTGTCTTTACATCTCTCTCGCTTCATCTTTTCCTCGTTCGTTCCCAATCCACCTGGAATCGAGCACCAACCATCGGGATCATCATTGAAAGAGCTATTGCGGCCTTTCTGCTTTTCAATATTAAAAGGATGAGAGTATACTCAAGACTGGAACAAATCAGGTTTCCTGAGGAAGATGGTCAACCTTGACGCGTTTTTTCTTCTTATTTCACATGAAAACTTTTTATATTTTTCGGCAAATCCAAATATACGTACATCTTTAAAAAAACGAAACGCAAATAGTATACTTTCAGAAAAATTCGCAAAGCCGCGACTTGAGCGTCTCCTCCTGCGATCCTTGTAGAAAAAAATTACAATAGATATTGTAATTATATATATATATATATAATATCGATGTAGAGAGCCAGATCTTTTTAGCCAAGAGTTGATATGATTGAATCTCCGGATGCAGATAAATTTAATTCGCCGATAGGATTTGGTGCCAAATTAGAGGACGATCCAACAATAATCATTGAGCCGAGGTCCCGCTCGTGCTCCGATCGATTATCCAGACATATTATAAGGGATGCTCTAAGGCCAATTTCCGATACGTCTCATATTATTCTTTGCAACAGTTGTCATTCGGAAAGAGATTTAGTCCCAATAAAAATAGACGCTTCGAGTCATATGACGTCTATATTCGACGACGTCCCTAAGAGTCATCTGTAGCGATCTTCAATCCAATTTTCTTAAGCCTCCGATCCCCAACGACCTGGGGATCGGAGTTCTGACTTGGCGATGGTGCACCCTGCAGGATTTTTTCTCTTATCATTCTCGTGAGTGTGCAGCTTCTTGAGGGATGCATGTTCTTAAAACAAGAATGATCGATCAGTAATTTTCTCAAGAATTCAATTCGTCCCAATACGAACTTTGACCTTCGTCAAGGAGTCTCGATTATGCGGGTTGCGAGTTCTAGCCGTGTGTAGGGTGCGTATGGATTTAATTATCAGGATCGATCGAGGGGTTACTGGCTTGATCGCATGGGCGTGGTCGCGCGTCGATCCGTCGACGTCGAACAAAGGGGCAGAGAAGCCACAGCCACAGGGTAGATTCGAACGCCACCCGTGTCCCTCCCTTCCAGCCTCCAATTACTATTTGTGCGATTTAGGGGTTGACGCGAGAAGTCCTCTCTCGCTCACGTGGACGCTGATGCTTCTAGCTCCGGTACACAAAGTAGTTCTTCTGGAAGAACGTTTATTTCTTGGAGCGAGAGAGGGTAGCTTTTTGGCTCGCGGGATATACGTAAAGTAATACGCGCAGGGGGATGTAGGTGGGCTTTTTCTCGCTTCGATGATTTTCGAAAAGCGACCGGTTACGAACTCGAGTCAACCGGGCTTAGATAGCGACCCCACCCGAACGTACCCGCGGAAAATTGTGTCTTCTCTGGGGCGCACACCCCATTGACTACAACTGCATGAAGATTCGCATCGTCTACGACTTACATCGCACCCAACTTTTTTTTTTATTTTTACGTTTTTATCGGGCATATCATCGAATTTGCGTTTATCAAACTGATCGAATCGTGTCCATATAGAAATTTGCCATAACCCGGGGCAAACTTATTCGATTTAATCGATAAATAAATCTTTAATATTTATGAATATTTAATGCGTAGAAAAAATCTGTAGCGAGGGTAAAGTTTTCTAGCGATCATCCCATTAAAAAGTTACGATATCGTTATCGTAACTTTTTCAAGAAGAAATTCAGTGCAGTTCTTCCTTTGGAATAAAAAAATAACTAAAATAAAAGTGTACTCGCGTAATAATTTTCACTCGTCGTCGGATACTTATGTCAATTGAAACGAGGAGATTTTATTTTTTTCTCTTCGACCGAACGGGTATGCCGTGACGGGAGAGCGTACCGCGACAGCGAGCTAAACGCGTCGCAGAGAGCTTTCGAGTGCAATTAATCCTCTAGTCGTGAAAATCTCGCTTCCCGGGTGTCGGCCGTGCAATACGTTTCAAGATAAAATAAGAGGGGTGAAAAAGAGAGAAAGAGATAGCGAGAGAGAGAGTGCGAAAGTACAGAGAGTGGAAAAGAGGTCCACAGGGTTGATACGATGGAGCGAGATCGGGGCAGGAAGAGTGATTAACCCGAAAATCGGTGGAGGCTTACCATGGCTGTGGGGTTGAGGGGTGAGCTTCGACGCGGGGCTCGAGGTCTGATCTCTACTATCGGAAAGCGTCTCCACTCGTGCACGCTCCATTGGCTGACTGACGAGGGTTGCAGTATAACCTTTCCCCAGCCCCGTACATATACCATCGACCTCCCGCACTATGTGCTTCCCTTTTCCAGTGATTAAAAGGCACCCCGTGAAACCTTTTCGCTCTCGTTCCCTCACCTCCTATCCCCGTTTACAACCCACCCTCTTCCTCCCGATCAGCAAAATTCAACGCTTTCCCGAATTCGTTTCCCGTGTTATATACATACCTATACACAGACTGACGCGTATTCGCATATAGAGATGAATATTCCGACTCGATACGGAACACGTTGCGTCGCACTACGGTTTACTGTTTAGGTATAATTCCCTCTCGCATCGATAAACGTTCTGTCGATAATTATTGTTTAATTTTTCAATATCCAAATGATTTTCCATTTTGCGGTCTATTGCCAATGGTATACTTTTTGCACGAACAATTAATCGCTATAAATAGATATTGCGAGCTACCCTGGGCTACCACTCCCACGATATCATTGTATGCATGAGATGTGTATGTGAGTGTGCTCGTGCGTGCGCCGCGTGTGCTTGTATAGGTACGTCCATAGGTAAAGGGTTGATCGTTCATGCGTGTATTCGTTCGGGTATGTGTAGTGTAAGGTGTGTATCTGTATTTGCCTGTATAAGACTGTATGTGTGTATGTGTTGGTTACATCGGCCGATGCTCTTGACCACGCTCGTTCCATTAGCCCGATGACTCCCTCGGTGCACCGACATTTATTCGCTTGAATCGCCAGCAATTATTTGGTCATCAGTGCGAAACCGAGAGAGAGAGAGAGAGAGCGAGACCGAGAAAGAGAGAGAGAGAGGATTGATACCGCTGGTGTGCATCGGACTTGGTTTGTGAATTGAACAAAAAACATTCGCGTTTTGTTCGCGCATTCTCTTCAACGGTAATATTTCTCAACCCTGACATCCAGCGTTGAATATATACAAAAGCTTTATTAATTAAATTGTGCGCGCGCAAGCATGTTACGAAAAAGGGATAGAAATCATTGGGATAATATAAATTAAAAGAAAGAAAAAAAAACGAACGAAGTAATTTCAAACGAATTTATGAAAAAATAATTATGAATAATTGACGCGAACGAAGAGAAATCTAGTTTCTCGAATAATTAAAAACAAACACGGAGATATAATTTTTCAATAAATACCGTTGACATTTGAATTTTAATTATAATTATTCATGAGTATTTTGTGAAAAATATTACAAACGATTTTTCGTAAGAGAGCTCCGGTGTGATAATTAATACTCGAATATAAATAAACGGCGTTTCACAGAAGGCGAAGGCTGCGCATGTTACGATCGTGTGGATGCGAGTTCACGAGTCATTAAATCTGTATCTATTATGTGTCTTCGGGTTTGAGGTTGGTAGATGGGGTATGGGGCTAACTTTGACGTTCTCCTTTCGAGCATTAAGCGTCCTTCGAAATCCATCAACCGTTCCGGCGTTACGATACGATATACTTGTCGACGGAAATTCAAGCCGGACGTTAGCCTCGCGCGAGTCGTTTGAATATTCATGACCGACGCCGCTGGCGGAGATCAAGCTTCGATCGAAAAGTCTTCGGTGTGCCGAGTTAAGCCGTTGCAGAGAAATGGACCCTCTGCCGTAATCCTTACACTACCCCCTTATAACCTACCCTCCAAACTGTAAATAAAAATACGCGAGTTAAAAACTTTCCAACACCCTCAACGCATATCCGATAACACAGAGAAAAGTGATAAAACTTTTTCGATCTTAAAATGTCGAGCAACTTGGTCGACAGATCAAAAATTGCATCTCGTACGACCTTAATTCACTCTCTCGTATCTGAAAAAGTAGTAAATAAATAAAAACGAAATTACAGTCGAGAGCACGTGTACGATATATATAAAAAAAATTTATAGATCTTTTTCATTTCTTGTTCGAACGAACATTGATTGCCGCGATATAGAGCGCCGTACGGTGACGGTTTTCGGTACTAACCACGATGATGCGAGGCAAGCTAGCTGCACCCGTGGATCTTGGGATTCCACGAGGAAACCCCGGGAAACGTCTCGTTGATTATGAAGGTAAGCCCCACGAGGAATCTCCCGAAGCGTGAAGGATGGATCGTGCCGGATGATGGCCCGAGGGGTGAAGTCCGCGAGAGGCATACCACGTGAAGAGCGACAGAGAGGGAGAGAGAGAGAGAGAGAGAGAGAGGGAGAGTTCATGAGTGAGCAAACGCCCGCGTCCCGGTATCTAATAATTATCGGAGAAGCTCCGATGCCCCCACGAAGAGGAACCTCCTCATCTGATGCACCAGAGGTACTCGAGATCTATACATATATATATATATATAGAGAGAGAGGAGGCTTGCTCTTGGCTCCATTAATACCAACGAAGCGCGTTGCTTTACCTCAGTACAGATGCTCGTCTGTTGCTTTCGACCCTTCTCTCTCGTCGCACACACAATGTTCGTTCCTGCGTGATTGGATGTCGCCAGAGTGCCTCCTAATCTCTTCACTCTAGGTTACGTAGACTTTCATCCCTCTCTTCCTCTCTCGCTCTTTCGTTTCCCTCGACAGAGGGAACGCTCTTGTACACTTTCCATCAACTCTCGTGTCATCGATTGTCGATTACGAAGACGTAGCGTGTCATTGCCCCCATCCCTCTTCAACTCTTCTCCCACTCCACCTCAAACAACACCAGACACGACGAGTCCCCAAGCGATCTGTTATAGATGTGCTTATTGCTTCTCAGACACGATGAGATGTTTGTGACAATTTTGTTCACTTTATACTTTCTAATTAAAAAAAAATGAATAGAATAGAATATTTTAGCAATTTATTTTTATTAATTGATCAAAATAATGAATTATTGCGATTAATTGCACGAAAGAGGTAGCATTATTATTTGACCCGCAATAGCTATTGATAATTATTTTGCTGTCAAAGTGATGAACTAGTTTGCAAGCTTCTTTTTACGAACGAACGTTGAGACTGTAAATAAGATCATTGTATAATTTTTTTTTCACAAAAGTAATAATAGGTCGGTGAAAATAATAATGAGTCGGTGGAGTTAATTACTCGAAAGTATAGAATTTTGTTACACAATCTCGAAATATACATTGTTATCAGTTCCATAATATTGATATAAAATGTGGTTGCTGTAGAACCATCCAAAGGGATTTTAAAGTTTCTCCGTGCAAACAAACATTGACCAAAATACAGGAGAAAGAGGCATTTGGTCGAAACAATATTAATATCTTCAACAACGTTGGCTCTGTCTCGAACTCGTATGTTGCTTGCCTCGTTCACCCACGAGCCATTGGAAAGTTTGAATTTCTGAGAGATATCCAGAGTGAGCTCTGGAGCATGCGAATGGGGCTTTGCTTCCCATCAAGTATCAGGCATGACCAAAGTAATCACATCGAGTGCTTGTCTCTGGCTCGTCTAGTCGCGGTTGGTACGAAATTCATTGCTCGTCTTTTCCCTCCAGAGGGATTTCCCGTGTATCGTGACGAGATAACCGTGGAGCCGTGACTCACGCGCACGTACACACATTCTGTAACAAACGGAACGTGTGTATTACGACAAGTTATACGTACCGATCCTTCAATCTTAATTACAAACTTTCAGTTATGTGACAAACTGTCAAAACAGAATATCGCGCGTTAAAAAAGTTTTACCATTTATATCCAACAACGGAGAGGTCATTCGATCGATAAAGTACACAATTTTTTAGAATTTATTTCAAACACTGACGATTGAAATAAAAAAATATTATTCCTATTTTTCGATGTCAATTAATCCGTCCGAAAATAATTCTTTCTGAACATTTTTCTTTTCAATATAAAAAAAAAAGTTTTCCCTAAATATCGACGATAATTAATCCGTTATGGTTTGTTTTTGTTCAAATCGGTCCTTTTGATAACGTCATGAACGAGGCAGTTGCAAAGTTTTTTTTAAAAGAAATATAGTTGAAACGATGCAACGAGAATACACGTGATAGCGATAAAAGCGTGATGCTGAAACGGTAAAGGCGAGTTTCGCGTCCCACATATCCGAAACTCGCTTTCGTAATATCGCGCTAATGCGTATTTTATCAACCTTTCGGTCTCGCAACACGGAGCAGTGATAATCACTCTATGCCAGTCGAATAATTTGAAACGAATTCTCCAGGTCTCATGCACAATTGGGCTTTTACTTAACGCTTAATGCGCATGTGTGCCACGCTCTCGGTAAAAATCTATTGATATTATCTCCCTCTCTCTTTCTCTCTCTCTCTATATATATGTTACTCGTACGTGTCAATATTTAGCATTGAGTGTGAGTACGCGCTGTTCTATTCATTAATTCGAAACTCAGGATTCCACTGACACACTCGTTGCGCAACTCTCGTAATACCAAGTCGAAAATGAGAGTTGAAAAAAAAATTAGATTCATGTATTATCGCTATTATATTCTTGTCGAGCGTTATAAAAGCCCGTACCATTATAAATTTGATCGAAAAATAAGTATCATCAACGTCTCGTTCGAAAAACGATGTAACAGGTGTAATTTCGAAAGGACGTAGGTACAATGCTAAATTGTAATAACGAGCTTAGACGAAGTACGAGAAAATTTTTATTACGCCAAAAATTAATCAACTACGCTAACAATATTAATACAAATATATATATATATATATATATATATATATATATGGGATTAACAGCGAATAAATGTACCGATTTAATTAATAGACCACTGCTTGCCTCAGCGTTGCAAAATCCAATTACGCAAGTGTGAGTCGGATTTAATTATAATTTAATTCGATCATGGCCTTCTCGAGTAAACGTAACTCCAAATATTCCACTTTTTTGTTCCACCTATTGAGACAATTTCTTGATAAATGTCTGAATTATAACACCTCCCTGTCTCATATATTCTATATACAAATATGTGCAGGTACATCGTATTACCTATTCGATATGTCCATAATCGTAAATACATAAACGCATACCGAGACTATTGTTCGAAGAGCATCTAGCCGGCGGTAAACGCGCATTGCTTTGTCCCGTGTGGCACGCTGTTCCACGACGAGACTGCTACAATCAATGGTCCAGATATACCTATGTACACACAAATATATATATATATGGGCCAAGGACCATCAGAACGACCACGATGCCGGACCGACGATTAATTTACGGATATAAAGTGCAATTAGTTCCGCGTAACACTTACCACAATTAGCCGTCCCGTATAAGCTGAGAGAGAGTGTGTGAGAGTGAGGGAGAGAGAGAGAGGAAGTCGGAGCGAGAAACAGTTTCGTGGCAAACGGCGAGCGAAACGGGGCTTAGGGGATGTTGGGAGGGGAGGTCTGACAACGTGTATTAGCCATCAGGTCGCATTCGCTGTCACCCTCTTCTACCCCTGCACCCCTACACTCTTACACTCTCAGTCTCATTCCCCCCCACTCTCTCACTCTCTCTCTCTGTGTCTCTCCGTTTCACTCTCTTTCCCTCTGAATCTTGAGCGACCGAGCTCCTCCTCTTGTCCAGCTACAGTTCAAGCTGAAGCTAGATGTGTAAGAGAGAGAACGATAAGGACAACTTCAGTCAGAGACCATGACTCTTTTGTTGATGTGTTCCCTCTCGGGAGACAAACGCGAGAGTAAATCTTCGAGCTGTCCGGTTCATTGCTATCTTTTACGAGGCCCGATGAATCCACGCGAGCGTGTTTGTGCGGAGCGAGGGATGAGGAGTTGATAGGAGAAAAGAGAGTCGTTATACGAGAATGTCGCGGGCACGGGCTTTTGCTCGAGGGTCGACGAAAATAGAGTTTGTGGGGACGAAAATGGGATTTTCACCTTTTTCACACGGTTGTAATGTGTAACAGAGAGGCGTGTGCCCACTCGTTTACTATCTCCGTCGCGGCTCATCCGGTCCACGCTGCTCGGACGTTATATCTTCGTTGAACACATACAGCCGAGACGAAAGGTGTAGAGACGGAGAGCGAGAAAGAAAGAGAATGGTGCGAGGACTGGGGGCTGGAGAGAGGAAGGAAGAGCTTCATTCCAGGTGATTAGTGCGAGCATGGTGGCTGAAACGAATTTCACGTACCTGTGAGCCCGTGCCCGCGTTCACTTAGAACCAATTAAGTGCCACGAGACTGATCGAATTTTTCACTTTGAAACGCGGGAAAATACAAGGGAATGACAGGGACAGAGATTACACGCGTGCGAGGGGAAAAGAATTTCTCACACTCGTTTCGTTTTTTGTCGTTGGCTATATATACCGGTCATATTTTATTTCGTTAAGTGCGTTCCAGTGTTCGTCATGGAAGAAATGTATGGTAAGTGTATTATACCTATACAAGTATGTTACGAGTACGTAGAATTTATGGGACACCTATTATACTAAATAAATAATAAATTATTTTCATAAATAATTAATTATTTCTTTCTTTTCGACTTAAATATTGCCGATTAATTTTACAATTGAACATTTTACGATCGGGAGACATAAAAAACTGTCGATTAGGTATTATTGATATTAGACAAATATTGAAATAAATATTACATATATTTATTGTCAAATTAAAGCTCTACCTGATTATAAATATGTTCTATCGACAACGACGAAATAATCGTCCGTAACGAAATAATCAACCTGACCCCCAAAATGTTTCATTTCCGACAATTTAAAAAACCCGAGAGAAAAAAAAAGTACAACAGTTATAATTATCGCGGCCATCACCATCTGGCTCTTGGATCACTCTCGTACACAAAACGCGGACCGTCAAGATCGTCGAGTCACGTTTAACAATGAGCGAAGGTCCCGCTGTGACGGCTTTCTCTCACGTTGAAAAGCCCGCGACTACATAGCGCCCTCGTTCACTTTAAAGCGAGGTACCGCAATGTGTGCGAGAAAAGTCGGATGAACGCTGTGGGAGTACAAACCACCCGTACGAACTATATATATATTAGTGCAGTATATTGTTGACTCGAATTGCTCGGGCATTGTTATAACGATCGCGTTTAGATCGGACGTCGCGATTGATACTAATTGTACACAAGTATATCGGTTTAATCGATCAACCCTCTTTGTACACATTGTAACATTGCGTTCTACATGCAAACTCGATCGACGAGGTATTAACTTATTTAGCGATAATAAATGTGGTATTAACGAGATAGAGATCGGACGGACGAGAAACGACCAGAGAGCAAGCTACGATGACGATGATGATGAGGCTATCGTCGAGAGCCATTTGGACGATTGGTTTCGCTCCCGGAGACGTGAACATACACATACCCACGCATACACGTTTTGTTACCATAAAAATTCCAAAACCGGTTGTCGGTTTTTCTTCGTTGGTCGCGAATCCATCTGACAAAAAATGCGTAGGGTCGATAACCCGGAGGGCGAATTTTTTTCCCCTTTCAGGATAAAGATTGATAATATCAAAGATTATAAATATCGGACATTAGAGCGTTTCACCTGGTCAACGTAATTAATTGCGTTGAATAATTAAATGTTTTAGTATGCTTGTACCTGAGAAATGCTCCAAAGGGTTGTCGGTGCGTTCAGCGTTCTAAAACAATTGGGGCTGACGCAGTTTTGCCACTCGTGCGTTCGCACTGTCTATGATGAATGTAACATCCGACAGCTATTCGATGATTATATCGAGAGAATCGAAATTCGTTGCGTTCGAATTATTACTCATCATCTCTCCTCTCACCCTTGCTCATGCTCTCTTTCTGCCGCACTCTCTCTCGCACACACACAGACACAAACTCGCTCTTCCTCTATCATTCTGATAATGCAACCTGTATAATGATGGGGATGATAGACAGACAGAGAATATACAGTCGAATGTGAAATCCCGTATAAGCTCCCTGCTCTCCATACAGTAGACTACCATTGCTCGTTGTACTACATGGTAGTACTGTTAGCCGTTATGCAGGTGAAGCGTCATAGAGCTCACTATGCGGTGCGTACGTGCATGTACATAATACAATAACTATGTTCTATGAATATGAATCGTTGATACTCTCGGCATTTGACGATGATTAGACGCTATCAATTAACAGCTGGCCAGAAATTGCTCGGGAATTAATATCTCGTTCTACTAATTTCTCATTCGAATGCTGACCGAGTAATATGGTTTTAGGCTCGCTGGCTACTCTATCCATAACGCATCGATCCACTCGCGATGTAAATTGCTCGATGACGTAACCAATTGTAGCCTCAAATGAAGAAACGGCCAATGAATGGTCGATCTCTCGTTATCGGGCGAGAAAAACGAGGTTACTAAATTTTCCAAATTCATTATGCAGCTAATATTTCAAGGGTACTTTGAAGTACGATAATTCTGTATTTTGGTCATTTTTTCATTAGACTATTAAGTTTGAGCCAATTCGACAAAGTTGCAATCGTTTCAATTTTTACGGTCACAAATTCACCTTAATAAAAAATAATTGAATTTGATTAATTAATCTTTTCGAGACTACCGAATTCTTTTCTTTTTACGTATAATTGAATTCAATCAATTAATTTTCTTGAATTATTCGACGAGTTCGAATGTCATTCAAATAAATGGCGTTATTACAAGAAAATAATAAAATATACTTGAAAGAAAGATTCTCGATATTCCTCTCGGTGCGAGTCCGCTGTTTCGTTTGAGCATCGTACGAGTGGGTTATACGATTATCGACACACCGCGAACGATAATGTCTCGTGTGCCGTATATTGCCATCACTTGGTTCCGTACGCGCGCACAGCCGGCGCGATTAAAGCCTATTACGACGCATATAGGACATTTCGGGATTTGCGGAATACATCGGTGGCTGCATCCTCTACTCGTGCCATTCTAGGGGCTAACGCGTTGACGCCGGTGCTTTCACGCGATGGGCATTTGGTCCACAGGATAATACTATGGCTACAAAGCTACGTGGCACTGACCCAAGCCGAAGGCTTAATAACACGCATCCATAATGACGTACTTTCCTATATGCCGTATAGTTATGGATCTCGCAATATATATTCCCCTCTCTCGCTTGCTTAGCTTTTAGCCCACCGTCGTTATGTCAACATTCATCGATTCGACAATAGAGAGAAAGAGGGAGACAGATGGAGAGAGGAAGCGTGAGCGTGAATAATTGCTTGAATGATTGACAGTGTGTTATCCCACCCCTACTGTTTTCGTTAAAACGGGACACCCGATATATTATTTAACCCTTTATCGCGCCACAGAATCGTATAACCGGTGAATTAATTCGCAGCTTATAATATAGTTAAAGTTGGACACCGGGTATATAATTTTATTCTACGTTTTATTATCAAAAATAGGACACGCGATATATCATTTTATCCTTTATTTTAATACCCCCATTAATAAATAGGATACCCGGTATATTATTGCGGTCCGGTTTAATGGTACACTCAGTATATTAATTCGTGTCGTTTGCTACGAGTAATTTGGAACTCCCAGTATACTATTTTATCTTACTACCGACTGTTTAATTGAAACACTCGGTACCTCATTTAACTCTTGATGTTACGATTAAACAGAGTACCCGGTATATTATGCACTTTTTGTAGTAAAATTTAAAGCGAACGCTTGGTATATTTTACACCTTTTATCTTATTTTTGTAATTGCACACCCGGTATATTATTTCAACCGTTCTATTGCAGTTACCATCTCACTCAATATCGGCAATATCGATCACATCATATACGGTCCTATTATGGATCACTCCTCGAATTCTCGTACACAACAGTGGCCGCAACGACGAGAAATTTGTATCGCACCAAAATATATAAATATATACATTACTAACGGCTGGGGGTTACGTGCTCTGACAACGAGTACGAGGATCAGCTGCATGTATCGTGAGCGCGAGTGGACATATTTCATGAAGGTTACGAGCTTTTCCACTCCATCGGGGCTGTTTTCAACCCTGATTGTGTCGATCATCGCAATGCGATACTTTTCGACGAACCTTCGATCGTACCCTCGCGACTGTTCGTCGATAGTTTTTGATATTCCGTGTATAATAGAGAAAATATTAGAGTTTGCTCCGTTATCAATAAGCCTTCGATACCTTCGATAGCTTTAAGGCACGAAATGTGTTATATTGAGTTTTGTCTTTGCCAAAGAAATTGTCGACAAGTTATAAACGTTTATCGCTAATTTTAACGATCGTTTGGAAATATTTTGATTGCTATTGAAATTCGATGGGACCTTCGTGTAGAGAAAATTGAAAACTTTGGCAATGTTTGAGGAGATAAGTTCATGGATTCATGGAAGAAAATTTTATTAGCTACTTCAATTAGTTAGTGCGTCGCGATGTGCTCGATTGCTCACCAAGCCCTAGCCCATTACCGCTAATATCATCGACTTCCTGATTCTCCCTTCTCTTCGATTAGAGACACGTGCTACTCGAATATTCAGTGAAATATGCATAATATGCTTCCGCTTGATCCAATTACTCGTCGGTAACTCATCCGTATCGCGAGTGCCTCGCCGATGACGAACCGAGTATCGGCAGATTTGAAATTCTAGAAATCTCAGCGTCGAATCATATGGAGATTAAATCATTTGTAGAAAATCAAGCCCACATTTTTGAGAGCTTGATAATTGAAGTGATATCAAACTGATATTGTAGTAGGTAGGCTTGAAATTCTATATGAATTCAATCTTTATAATTCCGATCGATTGATTGATTGATTTTAAATAAATTTATGATACGATTGACTCTATATCCTTCTGCAGTTACCAAACGGGATAAATCCAGTAGACGAGTAAAAGCTTACAATAATAAATTTTTTATAAAATTTAACAAAGTTTCATAAACTTTTGTCCTCGTTTCATAGAATATTGCTCCTCGTTGAATAAACGTGGATTTCGATTTAAGATTCGAGACACTGGAATTAACGCTTGGTCGATGATACAAGTCATGAACTCTCTTACATATTCTACGACAATCGAGACGAGTGCTTGGACGAAGAACTTGAAATTTCTTGAAATATTCTAGTATGTACCTATATATATATATATATATATGTAGGTAAATGTTAATTCACAAGAGAAATTTAAGAGAGACCGAGAGCTTTCGATTAATATTACATACTTATAGCGCAATTCGCGATTTTCGGCCTGAGCACGGATCTTAATGAGATACCATCAATCCATGAGAAACCGAAACACATATGTATACACTCGTATATGTATAGGTATTATACATACTAAGGCTTAGCTCTCGGCAAAGTGCAACTTCGACGAGCTAGCTTAAGATGGTTAGGGTCTTGATGAGTCTGGGATATGTTCTAAGAGGAAGGTGAGGGGAACCTCGAGTCTCGGTATGTGCGTTGCGCACATTGATGCTATATATATACATGGCCCTCGGGCTCTTCGAGAGCACGAAAATCCCTCCGGTAGGGCAGCCGCATCCTAATACCGCCCGCCGCTCTTTGTCCCTGTAGTGCCACGTTTTGGCTCAACTCCTACTCGCACAATTTACTTTCCATGATCGGGGTGGGGTAAGGCCAAAATGAAAGAGTATGGGTGAGAGGGAGCCCCGGGGAATCAAGGAACAAATATAATGGCTCTGAATTAATTAATGCTCCATCTCCTACGGTGATGGAGACGCGTCTCGTCCCTGATAACGAGAATTCCCGTTTGTGAATGATAATACGAATATTACATCGAAAAAATTGAATTTTTATCAATTATTTTTTAATTATAAAATACTATTGATCCAGTCGTGTGCAATTTTTCAAAAAATATTCCCATTCTTTTTTGACACTGGCTCGCTGCACCTCGACTATAAAATGACAGAGACCGAAATGTTTTCAAAAAAATAACAAACATTTTTTCACTCTCGTTCTGTTATCGATAAGATAAGAAAGATTTCATCCCTTTAATCACGTGACTGTAAAGATGCAATACCCCGAAATTGTATAAAACTTTTGAAGAACATATTCTTTTCCTCTCGCCTTGGCTATCGATATAAATAAAAACTTGTCGATGCGCCGATAAAAAAAATTCAGCTCTCGAAGCACGTGACTCAGCACGGATCTTCGTTGCGTTCGTTTTTTTATTTTTCATTCTTCCTTTGTAAATCCTCCCGTTCGAAGAATAGCAAAGAATAAGCCACATGCGGTGCCAGTGTGGGAGCGAATGCTGGATCGAACGTGGCGTATAATTTCTCGACGATTAGAGTCAAGAGAGAAGAGAACCCCGATCAAACTCCGTAACAGGCGAGCGTACCCACCACAAGCTTTTCGGGGCTTCGATTCGACCGGCGGGCGTTCATTATGATGCGGTCGCTTTTCGCCCGCGCCAACGGCATCTCGCACCACCATCACCACCATCAAGACGAACGGTGCGCGCATGTCTCTATGGATAATGCGCGGCATTCAAAAACCCCCTCGAGCACACATCGCACACACCTTTTGACAGATGTTTCGTCGGGAATACCGGCAAATTGCCGTTTTAACCTTTACCAAAATCTCGGGACAAGCACGTCCCTTTATCTTTGTGCGTTCCCTCTTCGATTTTATTACCGAGGCAACGTGTAGGACTTTTATACCAAACGAGGAGAAGTTTCGAGTTGGAAACGAACGCGTTCTTCCGGATATAATTTATTGAAATCACCGCGCGATCGAGGCTCGACATGTGTGCCGTGGGCGGCTAAAAGTATTTTTCTCGGTGTTGCTTTGGACGATGAAGAGCGTGAAATACCCCCTGACGAATCAAGGCGCGGAGATTTCACGCTGAAGCCAATAGATTTAAGAAAATGTGCGGGTTTAAAATTTCGTTTAAAAAGAAAAAATTAATAATAAAAGTACTTTTGATTGATAATTATGAAATTTTTGTATGTGGGTGGCATTATAGAGAATGATTTATTTGTAAATACTGTTTGAATATTTCGTACAGTATCGTAGGTGCAAGATAAGCTTTAGATAAAAATTGAAATTGGTAACGTAAATTTATCAAAAAATTCGAATGAAACGATATATCGCGTGAACGTAATAAAATTGGATTCATAATTATTATAGAAATGATATTTAATAAATGTGACGCTAATTGTAAGACCAATGAATTATTTGGCCGATCAAAGGCTAAGCTGAAGGGATCGATATTCAATTAGTTCACCAAATAGTGAAAAAACAATGAGAAAGTAAGAAAAAAGTGAGATCGATGTATACAGTCACATATGTGTCATAATTCTAATTTATAATCATTAGGTAATATAAAATTGAAGAAATATGACGCAAATTAATATAAAACTAATAACCGATCAATGTCTAATGTGAAATTAGTGAATTAATATTATTTTGTTTTTAAAATTAATTAGACATTATCCTTCGGTACGATAAATTTATAGATTATAAATTGTTCACACCGACGAAGTACAATAATGATATATCGATCGGATAATGACTCTGTATTGCCAATAATTATTGAAACCAAAAAATCAACATGCGAAACAAAAAATATAAAATTAATAACCAATCAAAGTTCAAAGTAAAACGACTGAATCGAAATTCTACGAAACTAACGTTTACACAGCACCTAGAACAAAGAAAATCTGAAATAAAAATTCGAATAATTTGGTTGGCAACGAAGCATCCGGTGCGTTTTATAAAATAATACGTAAATAATTATGTAGTAAAAACATAAAGTGGAACTAATATAGCGCCGGGAGAAAATACACGAGGGAGAGGAATGGAGAGAAGAAGGGAGGTATGGACGAAAAAAAGGGCAAGAGTCCCTGGGTGTAGCGCGTAGTTTTATTTTTCCGGCTACCGGTGCGATGGTTACCGGGTGAGCGGAGCGTGGTAGCTGGCTCGTTTCACGGCTGTTTTTCCACCTTCTGCCAATTAACGAAACGGCGCGTCACACAGGGGATGGGTGAGGGGTTGAGCGCCACGCGGCTCCTCTGTAATTACGAATAATTGCGAGGAAAATGCTGACGAGAGTCGAGAGAGCGAGAGAGGAAAGCAGCGCAACGAGAGCAGCAGACGTGCAATCGCCGGAACGCCGGGCGCAACAGGCAATGCTTTCGCTATATGTAATCTATATATATATAGCGAATATATCTACACATAAATATACAAATATTACACTACCTACAGAGACATATGCGTTTACTTAAATCCAAGAATTTCTTTCTTTCTTCGTTTAAGAACAAATTATTCGAAAAATGTGATATCAATATCGGAATTTAGCAAAAAATAAATTCTTTCGTAAAACAGTTTTAAGATTAATCGAAAGGGGTCGCCGAGTCGAGATGTTTGGGCGGCGAGGAACGAAAGTGTATAATTATAAGGATGATAAAACGTTACGGCACCGCGCGCAAAAGCGTCGATCTGGGAAGAACAATTAAAATAATGGTAGCTGGCAAAATTCGCGTGTGTGTGTTTAGATTTTTGTATGTGTGTGTGTGTGTGTGTAGCGAGTTGAACGTCTCGCTTTCACTGCTGGCATCACACTCGTACACCTAGAATTGGGTCTTCGAAAGTTGTGATTTAGGCCGATATACTTCTAATCCTTCCAACGCTAATCGTTCCACCGTTCTCTCGTCTCGTAGAAGGACTCTCAAGGAGGGGCCCTCGACTGATTGTTATTGATCGTGGGCTGTCGTGCCTCGGGTTGAGAGGGAATCAAGGGCAACAAAATTCCTCGACTAAATTACACGGTTATCGTTAATTGTTTAATTCTCCAATTCGCGAGGATCGTACCGTCTTCTTTTCTTCGTTGCCTATGATCGATTCGAAAACAATTACAGTACGGGAGAAAGAAAAAGACGAGAGTTTCGTCTTCGGTCTAGAGAAAATTAAAATCTAAAATGTTTTTTGATTCAACGTCTTTTTTTTCATCGATGAAAATCTTTTTGTGGTTTTGTTTTTTTTACGTGCCGTTCGTGGGAAATTTAATTCGGTATTATTTGGGAAATTGAAAGAACTTGGATATGTGCAAAGATCGAAAATTTCTCATTCTCTGTCTTGTCGCCCGTGAAAGAAACGTCGGTGAAACATAACAACGGTAAACATCGACTCGGCCATCCTCTCGTCTCGATTTTTATTTTTTTTATTTTCTCACTATTCTCCGTCTCTCTTTCTCCGACTTTCTCGTTCTTCAAAGATCTCGGTCGAAACAATGAAGAACTCTCAAAAGACTCTTGTGTCCCGAACTCAGACAAGAACACTGAGAAAAATAACCATAGTCATTCCTTTAAATTTAATTTCGTGAGTCGAGAGGGGAAGGGCACCAACCACCCTTGCAAGGCTCGAGACTTCGAACGTTATTATAACCGTCACCGAATAAACCTTAACTCGGAATTCATTTTTTCACCTTACGCTTGAAATATCGATTACCATATTTTTTTCTCCCCATGCAATTTACCAAACCGATAAAAAATCGAGTGCTAAAAATGTAATTGAGAAAAGGTTCATCCTCCGCGAAAGAACCGATCGATTAAACCAAACAAACGCAATGAATATCATTTTCGGAAAAAAGAAAATAACAATTTCACCAACCATTCGCCGTTCTCTTCGAGCGAACAGCCGGTGTTCCTGACGTACGCACGGACACGCGCGCATCGTACCTCCGAGTATCCCGGTCTACCCTAGAGGGGAGACCGAAGAGCGGTGAATAAAAAAAAATAAAAAAAGTGCATTATATCGCGAAGGATAGAAAATGTATCAAATTGGAGAGCATCCAGAGGATTAAGGATCCCTCGAAGCGTGGTTTCGAACCAGGGACGAAAAAGAACCAGAGAAAGAACGAGTGAGAGAGAGAAAGAGGGACTGCCGATCGCGAGCGCGGTTCACCAAGCGGTGGGTTCGCACAGCATGTGCGAACCCACTGATCCTCCTCCCTTTGCTCGTCTCGTCATTGTTGTGCAAATCCAACAAAAACCAACGAACCCCTAATCTCGGGATACGAAGCGCCCACTTGAAAACCATATATATATATGTATATACAAAGTATGAGTTGTATGCATACACCTACTGTGCTCTCGAGTGATCTTTGTATGTATATACATATACACACATATATATATATATGTACATGTATGTATAATGTATGATATATAGGTCGCGCCCCGACGTACAATTAATTTATATAGGTACGTCTAAAGTGCTTACAACGCCGCGCCTGTTTCTCTTTTCGCTCCCCTACGGACCGTTCCATTGTCGCAGTCTCTCGAAATCACCGTAGGTGGTGAGTATGGTAAAGGACACACGCTGTAAGCAGTAAGCTGCAGCATCTAGCGCGTACATTTATTATCAAGTGAGATAATCGTAAATCCGTCTCTCTCTCTCTCTATCTCTATCTCTCTCTCTTATTTATCTCTCTTGCGACTAAAATTGTAAGGGGCTTAACCGTTGCACCCTCTTGATATTTGTGATAGCGATCGTACGATACATATACAGCCACTGTTTTCAATATTCTTCCCCACCTGGATTCTGATCAACCAAATGTTCATAAAATCAAATATAGATTTGCGTATCAAGACTACAGGATGGACCTCGGTTTCTGGGATATCGTCGATGATTGCGCAAAAAAAACAGCGTTCGACCAAGTTTGAAATATATCAGCAAAATTTTTAAAAACGATTGTTTCAACTAGTAATTTTCGTTGATAAGAAAACAAAAGAAAAAAGAAATAATTTCGTCCACAACGTTCGACACGACTCTCGTACATCGTCGAACCCTCGAACATTTCGTTAAAGCGTGTCTCCTTTTCATCGCTCTCTCCAAACGAACGAATGGAAGAAAAATTATACCAACTAGGGCAACCGCCGATTTTCACTCAATTATCCAACAGCACCGATAATACCTCGAACACTGCAAAGCTTATAACCCTCGGTGCACTGCGTGTACACGCGCGCAGGTGCATTATGCGTAACAGCTCCCGCGAGGATTCGAACAACGCACGCGGCGTGAGGCCCTGAATTACGAACGGTCGATATATACATTACGTACCGGGTGTTTCGTTCTTCGGGACTTCGAACGTCAAATATTTCGCGTCCGATAAAACAATCTGGTCTCGAAATAATCCACCCTTATTTTTTCTCACCCTCGATATTTCCACGAGCAAAACCCTCGAAAACCTTACACGTTGATTCGTCACGGGCAAATTTTTCGATGAAATTAATCGTCGCTCGGTTATCTCGTCCCGATTTAAATCGAGACGCCCCGTACGTTCCGCTCGGATGTCCCAGAGATATTCGGCAAACCGACTATATACCAAGCGTGACGATGACGTTGAATTGGGTTGAGTGCGCGGGTGAATCGTGAAACATAGACTCTCATCGCGTTTCACTCGCTTCGATTCTGTTCTATACCAACTATGTCTCTTTCTATCTCTCTCGCTCTCTCATTCACTATATCGACATGAATTCATCCCGGCGTTTCAAAGTATTAGCTAACGCGAACATTGCGCTGTAACAGCGGAGCGCGCGTAGGTAATTTATATATATATATATATATGTATGCGTTTGCATGTGTGTGTGTGTGTGTATGTGTATTTTGAAAGCGTGAAGGACGACACCAAGCATACCGCACGCAGTACACATATCGCGTAGCGCATATGCATTAACATTATATCTATATAAACGCGTCGTGAAATCGTCAATGCGGCGTCGAAACGCTCGGGGGTGGCGAGACGCATGGTTGCTCCGCAGTGTATCATCGGGATGGTAGAATTACGCCATTATTGTGCAAATGAGTAAGCACGCACGCCCCGTACGCTTTTCCCTCCTTCGACCCCTGCTCCCCTCACCGGCCCACGACCCCTGTGGAATAATCCGAGGACGGAACTACACGTCCGCGGGCGGGATTACAGAATTAACCTTTCGCCCGAGTGAACTCTCCCGACTTTTCCTCACTTACCCGCCACCCTTCGTTCACTCGTTCTCTCTCTCTCTCTTTCTCACCTCTCTCTACCTCCCGCTCCCTCTCCCTCTCTCTCTCTCTCTCTCTCTATTTTTTTATTCTTTACGAATCATCGTCGATGAGAAGGAAATTTTACAAGAAACTCTGGGAGAGGATATTTTTCCGTTTCGTTGAGCGACAGCGAAAGATGGAAAGAGGGGTTACCAAGAAATATCAATATTCGAGGATAGATCGAACGAGATGTAATGTGTAGGTAGAATACATCGATTTTAATTGAATCCTTGTGCTTTTATAGCGAGATTTTATGTGAGTGTGAAAAATAATGATTTGTTTAATTCGTTTGATAGTTAGTCGTACGAGACGCGTATCAATCGATGAATTGTCGTGAGATCGACATATGAATGGATGGAATTTCAAATCGCGTCGTCTGGGGAGCGAAGGAGGCTCTCGCACGATTCGTATGGCAAGCCGCGTATAAGCCTGATCGGCTTACGACAATCTCCAATGTACAGTCGAATGTACGCCGTCTCTCCGGATTCTCCGTTCGCGGTGCATACCTCGTATAATTATACAGAAGTCGCCAGCGGTCACGTTATCACGAATCGATAATGATCGGCACGCTCGGCCAAACGCGATGCCGAATATCAATCCGAGTGCTCGATATATTGTATCGAGGTAGAGACGAACGTCTCTGCATACTCGCGTTTGCTGATATTGTTTCCGGCTTGCACTATGCCACCCAAAGCTTCGAGAAAGCCGATTTTGTACTATATATGTATATATACGCGCGATTGGGGTAATTACCGAAATCGTATTGGATTGGGGCCGAAGATTGATGCCGATTAAATTGTAGACACGATAAATGCTCATTGAATGAAAAAATATATGTTAAATAAGGATTTGTCTCGTGCGTATGATAGAAAAATTCTGGGTTTTTAGGACCAATTGGTTCTTCATCGACATTGCCGACCGGATACAAAATCGCTACTTGAGACACGCCGATCCGAATTCTAATCGAATTAATTGTATGAAACATTGAGACGCCTTTGATACAACCGAAGCAACGGGCTTCATAAAAATGTCATCGATCGTGACATTAAATAATCGAAAATTGTGCAATTGAATTTTATCCATCGTTGAAATATTTGTATCGTCGCGTACCATTTTGCCGTATCTGATTGCGTATATACCTACGTTCCGATTTATCCGATCGCGATGATATACCCACGTGACAATAAAATTGTATCCAAGAATGATACCAGTTTGGTCACTATCGCGAATCCCGCACGTCGAAAGGCGCGTTGACATGCATTTATATACGGGGTGGAATATCTCCGGACGACCTACAACCCTGCACGATGCGGTGTTAAACCCCGGTCAGGCGTTACTTCCACACACACACACACACACACACACACAACTATATATATGGGCAGTGCAGGCCACAATGCCGAAGCTGAATCGTCATCGCGCGCGCGAGAGACTTTCACAAAAGTGTGCATTGTCCCTATTGTCGCAGATCCAAACCGTGTGTTTCGTGCACAAGTCGTTTTCCTGGCTATTTGTCGGATGTACCGCCATGCTCGTACATTTCACGAACGCATTGTGCATCGACACTGGCATGCCATAGCTATTTAACTGTGAGCTTATATATATACAGTCCTATTGTATAGGCAATATATATATATATATTTGCGTTTGTACATGTGTGTTTATTCGTACACGTTATATGTCGACACCGTTTACGTTTTCTCGTAGTGTGAATTTGCTGGTGTAGACCCAGAGTAATGTTGGGGAATATGGACCACCAAAACAAGCCTACGCCTGTAACGTCCTAGGGTGAAATCCTGGAATGCAATTCGATAGGTGGACAATTTTTCCAGAACGAAACAATAATGTCCGGATTTATTTTGGGACTCTGGTGCTCCTTGCTCTACTTCAACCTATATATATTTGTTTTTTTACAAGTACGTTTTATTTAAAAAGACATATAAAAATTTCATGTTTCATTAAAGCGACCATGTCCATTTTCCTCCCACTGTGCCACGATATACGGACCTATATTTCATCCTCGTGGAATTTATTGAGCGACATTTCGAAAAGTTCGAATTTATTTCAACGTCATGGTCCATTTTCACCCACTTTAACGCAATACGTATACCCATTAGGTATTTATGTATTATATGTGTGTGGCACTTATGCCATATGGCATGAATGTAACGTCTCTACCTGTACCTGATAAATGGATCGTTCGTGTCTACGTGACGTAGTTAATCGAGGGCTATCGCCATGTTGTATTCTCTCCTGCCTATCTCTATCAACTTTTCCATTCAACGTCACCCTTCTTTTTATTCACCTTACGATCGCAGCTACGTATCCATACTTGAATAAAAAATGAAACAGCCATCATCGAGACGCTCTAAGATAAATTACGTATACACAATGAAATCACGAAATCAATCTATTACCCGATGTAATCCGTGATATCAATGCAAATAATTAAATATAATTACGAGGGTAAACCTTGCATTTAGCAAGAAAGGTTCGCACTTGTGAAAAGACTCGATACCGAGCGGTTCCGTTAAAAAATCTACACGAGCGAACTTGAAAATGTTCGGGACAAAGAAAATCGTCGAAGTACTTGAAAAATTTGATTAAGACAAATACGACGACATAACGATGATAGAGTAGAAAATAAAGAAAGCACTCGGTCACTAATAGGTCCGACTTAAATTCTCCCGTTCTCCACCCCCCCCCCCCCTCGCCCTCCCCTTATAAATCTTGACGTAAGAGTTAATAAGCTCTACCTTGTTTTTATCACTCGATCTTTTATCGATAGTCACGAGATCGTATGGCTTTGACAAAATCGTATCGCAGATACTGGCTCAAGGACGTTCGGACTATAGTACAGGCAAATAGGGATCCAGTTACTCTTGTCGATTCTGCATTGTTTGCCAACCGCAATTTTTTTTGATAGATAGGTTCAGTATGACGTACTGAATGTAAATCCACAAAATGCCCCCAAAATGGCGGAGCGGAAGTGCCGCCATTTTGCCAAAAACCGTTTCGGCCTATATCTCCGTAACCGTGCACTTGAGGCCAAAACTGCTAATAACCTTTATTATATATAATGAAATTTCCTATCTCTTTTGTTAAATAATTTTTTTTGTATCACTTACCGTTTACGACTTATATGACTATTACTGTTCGTTTTCTGACTTTTTCTTTTTTATTGACCGATATCTCTTCTAATAATTGTTTAAACAAAAAACTGCTAATAATCAAACTTTTAAAGCGACAAATTTTCTACAACTTTAACTTTGAACTTTTTTTTCTAAAATTAACATTTTTGAAGTTATACCGCGTTAAAGGTTCGCGTTCGCGTCCGCATTCAACGCAGCTACCGGGTGCAAGGTTAATAAAAATAAAGTATGCATAGTGTAACGATGAAAATTCAATAAATATGTGAAAAATATGCATGCTAGTGACATAATCAGCAATAAATAATTTGTCTTCTTACCTGCACAAAACAGCAACTACCTGTTGAAATATTTGTTATATTTATATCTTATTTTATACAATTGAACAGTACTTTACCTCGAATCGCTCCTCGATTATTATCAAATAATTAATAATATACTGATGGCATAATGAAACAAACAAATAAGAAAACGGGCAATTTATTTGAAAATAAATAGAAAATTTATTTTCAAATAGATACAACAGAAAATGAATCACGCATATTCTTCGACTCTCGTGCGTTTCGCGGGCGGTGAAGATTCAAATGCATCCTCCTCTTTCTCTTCGTCATCTTCTTTGGTGGCATATAAAGATTGTAACGCCTCCATTAATTTTTCGTCGAGGGTCGATGAAATTTCTATCTATTTTTAAATAAATTTCGCGTTTTCTTATTTGTTTGTTTCATTATGCCATCAGTATATTATTAATTATTTGATAATAATCGAAGGGCGATTCGAGGTAAAGTACTATTTAATTGTAGAAAATAAAATATAAATTAACAAAATATTTCAACGGGTAGTTGCTGTTTCGTGCAGGTAAGAAGGCAAATTATTTATTGCTGATTATGTCACTAGCATGCATATTTTGTACATATTTATTGAATTTTCATCATTACACTATGCATACTTTGTTTTTATTAACGGGGTTTGACATATTCGGAAGCGCCTATCTGACCTTTTTTGCTTCAAATTAAGATATCTCCAAAACTATTCAACATTTTTCGACGATCTTTTTTTAGTTTTGTTCAGAAATACTTTATTAATAATTTTATATGTGGTTTTAGAAGATATTGAAATTAGAAAAGTTTTTGGACCAATTCAAAGTCGAAAAACATTGGTTCGAAAAATGCTCATTTCCAATGTACCTTTTCTCAGGAACCATACCGTCGATTTTCACCATTTTTGTTGTGGGTATATATTAAAGTGTTATAAACATTGTGTCGAGCCATTTTTTCGAAAAAACGATTCAGACCCGAGAAAAAATATTTGAAGGTAAAAAAACGTAGTCAAAATATTTGAAAAATTTCAAAACGACATCAACAAATTTTGAAACAAAATATCGAAAAAATGGCTCGTTACAATGTTTATAACACTTTAATATATACCCACAACAAAAATGGTGAAAATCGACCGTATGGTTCCTGAGAAAAGGTACATTGAAAATGAGCATTTTTCGAACCAATGTGTTTCGACTTTGAATTGGTCCCAATACTTTTCTAATTTGAATATCTTCTAAAACCACATATAGAATTATTAATAAAGTATTTCTGAACAAAACTAAAAAAAGATCGTCGACAAATGTTGACTGGTTTTGGAGAAATCTTAATTTGAAGCAAAAAAGGTCGGATAGGCGCGCCGAATATGTCGAACCCCGTTAACCTTGCACTCGGTAGTTCCGTTGAACGCGGACACGAACGCGATCATTTAACGCGGTATAACTTCAAAAATATTAATTTTAGAAAAAAAAGTTTAAAGTCAAAGTTGGAGAAAATTTGTCGCTTTAAAAGTTTGATTATTAGCAGTTTTTTGTTTAAACAATTATTAGAAGAGATATTGGTCAATAAAAAAGAAAAAGTCAGAAAACGAAGAGTAATAGTCATATAAGTCGTAAACGGTAAGTGATACAAAAAAAATTATTTAACAAAAGAGATAGGAAATTTCATTATATATAATAAAGGTTATTAGCAGTTTTGGCCTCAAGTGCACGGTTACGGAGATATAGGCCGAAACGGTTTTTGGCAAAATGGCGGCACTTCCGCTCCGCCATTTTGGGGGCATTTTGTGGATTTACATTCAGTACGTCATACTGAACCTATCTATCAAAAAAAATTGCGGTTGGCAAAAAATGCAGGAAGAAATGTACTATTTGCCTGTACTACTAGAAGAATCTCGGCTTCAGCTACGTTATCGTTCGAAAGTTTGTTACGTAGGAGGAATTTGTTAGCTGCGTCGAAGAGACTAATTGAGAACTCGACAAGAGGATACATATTGTTTTTCTTCTTTTCGTGTTCGTGCAACAAAATCGAATTGTCGTATACAGCCGAGAGTGCGGGGTTTGTATATCGCACGCGTGGAGCAGAAATCGACGTGGTCGACCAGCGAGGGATATGAACGGACACACGAATATATATATATATATATGTGTGTGTGTCTGTGTATGTGTGTGTGAGCGTGTGTGTATACGAGATGAGACGAATGTACAATGAGGACCTGGCCCTATCTCACTCCCGCAACAAGATTATGGTAATTGACTATCCGACTTGGGGAAACCCCCATCAGGCATATCAATTACGCCGGTATGCATCCCAACTGGGGAATTTGCCTTTGATCCGCTTCAAACTACGGCGAGGTAACACAATTCTCGCCTGGTACGCCTGTATAACCTCAAATGGCGATTGATCCGCCAGTGATGACGGTTCCACGACGGGATCGTGGTGTATATCTCGCCAAATGAACTTTACGTGTACCTCTGATCATCAATTTAGCGATTGTGTTAAAAACAATGATGTACGACAGGGATATATCTATATATATATATATATATATCGATGATCTTTGTCTTTGAATTATTTGGGTGGGGCGAGGAGGGGGCCATGGCGACGTTTGTCGCTGAGATTGAAATTTACGCTACGAAGATTCGTACTAATTGCGGCATATCTATGGAACGGCGAATCGGTATCAGACAGAGTGTCTTCCATTGTGTAGGTACGATAAGAGAGAGAATATTCCGACGAATTTTCCAATTTGTGATCGTTCGCTGTAGGTAGAACATTGAATTGTATTTTCAATATTTTATATAAATGGGAAACGAACAATTCTATACGTATCATCAATTTTCATCTACTTTGTATAAATATTGATAGCTCTGTAATCCAAACGTAAGAACATATTATTGTTCTACTTCCGGTAGTATGTATTTTTTATAACTTTTGTTCTATCGAATCTATGAGAATTTTTGGTCGATCGACCTGTTTTTTGGTGTATTTGTTTAGTATAAAAATAGTTTATCTTTATTTTTGTGAATAAAACAATTTTTGTAAATAAAAAATGGACTTGATTCGATTCGATGTTTCGATTGTATTATTTCCAGCTATCTTGAACGACATTTTTTCATAGGCCATCGAATTCATCTCAACATCGCTATTCGTTATGAGAAAAAATCTCATGGTTTTGACGTCTCCAATGAAAAAAATAATATTAGTCTCATAAGATCATCCCCTTCGTATCGTGTAACTTTGACTCGAAGCGTTTTCTCGCATTGCCCATCGTTCGGAAACTACAACCCTGTAACACTTTAGATGCCTCACCCTGCATGCATACCATACGAGTTTAAAAAATTTACCGCCAATAAAAATTTTCTGCATTTGAACCATTTTTGTATTTTAACTTGAGCATACATTTTAATCCACATGAGAAGCGGGTCAATTTTTTAACGCCCGGTACACGGCACGCCTCGATCAAACGTCCCACTCGATCTGAATCAAAGTACGCAGACACAATCTTATTTAATCTCCATTTTTAATTCGAACGAACACGCACAAAGTGTCACGTACGAGATAAGATCATCGCGGAGCCTCGGTTTAAAAAGATAAACCCCCATTGATCCACCAATCTCGAAACGTTTCACAAATTGTCTGTATACACGACGTCGGCTCAATATCGAATTCTTGTTTTTTATCGATAACGTGCGTTGCAAACACGAGCGATATCTCGATGTCGAAATTTTCGTCATTTCCCTGGTTCTTCCCACAACGCCACATCAATTACCTCACGAATTCGTAGAAACAACGAACTCGAAAGAGAGCTTTCGCTTCTTTTTCAAGCCTTATCATAATAACGACAGAATTTTTGTTTAAATCTTCTGTGCCAGCCATCGTTCGCTCACTCGCCTACTGACGATTATTTGAAAAAGAAGAACGAAGGATCGCATAAATTAAAAATCGTTTAAAAAAAGGGCAAACTCGAAAATATTTACGAGGGGTGAGTTCGTGCTTGCTCCAAATTCGGACTCTCGGATCTTTCGTCCTTATCGAAATAAAAATGACAATAAATATTTTGTGCCTTAACTATTTACCTCCCATCCTTTATACATTCTCGTCCTGTGAATAACTTGTTATTATAGAAAAAAAATAGACATCAATTTTATCCGATTCATCTCAACATATTTCTGCGCGGGACGGTTTGATACGGCTGGCGCTCGATCAGTGACCGATAACCACTTATCTCTTAAATACATCTATAAAAGAAGAAACGCCAAACCTTGATTTATCAAACTCGTTCGGCAATCGGCTGCGCAATGAGGGTATTTTTCGCTCTCGCGAGCTTCGCCCTCGTTCTCTCATCGGTTCTTGGATCTATTGGTAAAGTTCTGAACAGGACAATAGTTCAGTCAGTAGTTCGGGAAGTGTTCTAAAATGGTCGATTTGTGCGAAAATAAAAAATATTGGATCGATAGTTCGAAGATCTCTCAAGTTTTTTTTGTCCACCAAATTTGTCGAAATAATGAATAATCTCGGAGAAATACAAACAGATCGATCACTCGGCGCACCCTCCCGGATGATTTTTCTAAAAGTTTTATTTTCATTCGACATTCGACATTGGAAATTCGAAAAATCCAATTTTTTTTTCGCCAAACCGCAAATTTCTTCCTGAAAGTAAAATCAATTCAAACATCAAATTTTTCGTCGGAATCATACGCGACGTATAACGAGGATAATCGAGTGAAAGTGTTTTATTATACGTGTTCGCAGAGAAATTAACCATTATTAAGACGGAGGAGTCGAAATATGGATTTAGTTTGAGAGGCAACGATGTTAAGGGAACGGTGACGGGGTGTGTTGTCTCGTCCGAGAGCATGGGCAAGAGCTACACCGTTTTCCCGAATAATGAATCACCGTATTACTACGAAGGTAACGCCCATTATTGTTTACTCGAAATCAGGATAGTCATTCCCAAATACCATGGTGTTTGGACCGTGATCACTACCACTGACATTGGAGAGGTGGACAAAAAGAGTTACGCCGTGGAAGTATTGGAGGTAAAGCTTTCTTGTGATTTTCGAGTTAGGGGTTGTAATTAGGAGGTTTATTTATTGAGAGGATGAACGACACAAAAATTATGATAATTATTATAAATTAGTTACGACCAAATTTCCGAGATCCTTTTAAAAAAAAGAGCACATTGCGATCGATGATACGATTTTTTGAAGAGAAACAACCGAGTATCATATTTATTCCAGATCGTAAGGACCAAACCCGCGTCATTATTTTCGGCGTATCCGGGAAATAGCGTGACGGTGTACCTTGATGGGAATGCAACAGCCGTGTCGTCCTGCATTCTGACCTCTCCGAGCCCCGAGGTAATTAGATCTCTGCACAACTGCATTTACCATCGGAAATACAGATTCTCCGGCGTCGATGGTTGATTTGAAGAAAGATTTAGTTTTTTGTTGCATCGTTATGTCTTATAGTTCGAAACGTACGATCTCTTGGCCGGAGGAGTGGATGGCTTCGAGCGTTACGGTGGATGCGGTGTGCGAATGACAGTTAACAAATCGATGTACGGACAGTGGTCCCTCACCCAACAAATTGGCTATATCGTTCAAAAGGGTTTCTTCTCACTGACGGTACTCGTAGACGACAGTGATGAGTCCGATGTGGTAAGTGGGCTGACGTATCGTATGTCTCGATTCAAAAATGATCTTACCTCAATTTTAGAAAAATGTGATAATTCAATTAAAAAATAAAAAATCTTAATTTAATGTTCGATTGCTATGACAAGCGGCGATTTGACAGAATATGATGATTCGTTTAATACGTTAATTAAGAAAAGTCATTTTCTTGTTATCCATGTTAGCAAAATGAGACTTGGATTCTTGGAAAGCCGGAACGACTCGAACTGAAAAAGTTCGGTATGAGGTTTTGCCAATTCACGAGGCCCGATGGCACGTTAACGCCACTGATACACGGAAACTGCGAACTCGAGATCAAAGTGGTAACCCAATATCACGAGGGCTTGTGGCGGGCGTCTTATGGAACCGCAGGAAGAATGGAACTTCAACACATTGACATCAACGTTACAGTTTGGGGTGCGTTCGAATTTCCGAATGTTTTCTTCTTTAATTATTTTTGTTCAATCTTTGAATAATTAATTTCGAATTAATTTAATCGGACGCGCGTGATTTTTTTCTTTTCGTCGATTTTAGATTTAAGCTTCTTCGATGGCATGGTGATTCCGGGACCTCAACAGGAAATCAATCTGCTTTGCAGATCCGGTGTGCAGAAACTGCAATTTTGCGTATTCGTGAGACCGGACAAATACGTCATAAATGCAGCCGTTGGTGTAGGCAATGCAAAGTAAGCTATAAATTTTAAACTTTTCACCATAAAAGTTTCAAAATATGATATTAATTAATCGATAGAAATCAAAACAAAACACACACACATGTTCGATAGACATTTTTTGAAATTTTAATCCATTTGATTGACAAATAACGAAGAAAAACACAAATTTTGTTGATCAAGTTATTCGTACTATGGAACTGGGTACACCAGCGATCAGGAGACTAATCCTAGTTACGGGGAGTGCGGTTTGACCATTCACAACCTGTCCGACAATGATGTAGGTTCCTGGACCTGCGAGGTCGGTATCGGTACGGAGACTTTTGGTACCGTTCTTAATGTAGACAAATCCAGATCGGCGCCCACGTACACGATCAAGCACCCTGCTGTACTCGCGAAGCATGACAATGAAGCCAAGGTAGTGTTTTTTTTAACGGTTCAATTTTTCATTTTTTTTATTCTCGTTCTTTTTAAGAGATTATTGTATTTTGATTATTCGAGGAACGATATTTCGATACGTTGCGTCGTTTCAGATTCGATGTACCATTAATGCTATGCTCGAGTATTGCTGGCTGACTAGTCCGAATGGAACGACTTACAGTGTTCTCCCGGCAGTCAATTTGAACCCGCATGTCCACTACGATGGCAAAGGCTTTACTCTCGGGGACTGCGGTGCGATAATCCAACCCTCGGCGCTCGAAGATGGAAACTGGACCTGTCACTTGGGAATCGCCGGTAGCCCTGAAATGGAAGAAACAGTTTTGGTTCGCGTCTCAGGTTCGTACGAAAAACTCAATAAATTGAACAAATAAAGAGAATTTTATGTAACTTTTTGTGGAAAAGTTACGATAATATGTTAAATATTTTATGACACGCTTATTTATTATTTGTCATTTTCTTTATTTTTTTACTATTTTCTTTTATCATTGCCTATCATTTGCATTTCATTTTTATTCTTGTATTGTATTATAATTCCAACAAATAGTGTTGTTCTTGTTGTATCAAATGATTTTGTATTTTATTCAAATTATTAAAAATTCATTCGTGTTGGTGCAAGCCAGTCGATCGGAAATCGATAAAGTTTATATAATTATATAAATACTGACCGAGAGACAAATAATAGGTGTACATGTTGCCAATCTTATTCATCGATAGACTCGTTTCTCACCCCGATGGAGGGGAAAGTGCACGCAAATAAGGATGCGACCCTAACGTGTTCAAACTTCTTCGCCGAAGAAGGTACTATTCGGTACTGTCGATGGATTCAACCGAACGGTCATGGCATCACCGACGCTGACGCGATGCGTTTTAAAATGGAAACGACAATAAGCACATGCGAATTGACTATCCTGGGTGAATATAAACGATAATAATTAAAATTATAACTCAAAGTGTACGCAATATCGTTTTATCTGTTTTATCGTTCAGTATCTTGTCGAGGATTTATTTTTCATTTTGTTATTATTTTCATACAATAAAAATGATTGATTTGTGCGTTCAGAGCTGGAACCAAAGGACATTGGCGAGTGGACCTGCGTGGCCATGATCGACGCGAAGAATAAGATCGAACAATCGGCGACACTCAAGCTCGTTCCCTCTCCTCTTGATTCTGGTACCGGCGAAGACGAGACGAACACCGCGAGCACAGTGTCCATAGTTCTGGGCTCTGGATTGTGTGTTATGACGATCGTAGGTGCATTCTTCGCGGGGATGCACATCTATCGTCGTCGAGCGAGCAATCAAATCTCATCAGGATCGACCGTAACTAAATCGCCACCGCCGTACAATCCTGACGATTACGAATTACCTCGCAGCGTTCGATTGGGCCTCGACGAAGACGTTAACCATAAAGATTACAAATATTGATACGACGATATCGATATTTCGCGCGCCGGCAAGTTCGTCGCAACCAAAATTTTTTTTATTATTATTTTAATCGATCGATTAATAACGATAAAATGAATAATTTCACTGCGAAGAAGATACAAAAAGAAGGCAAAGTATGTTTAAATAAAATCGAAATACTCGTTGCAGTAATCAGTACGACGCGAGATAATAATCAATGGTATGGCGCGGTAGACCTGTTATTTTAAAAGAAAAATACGGTTTCAGAAAATAAAATCAAGTAAAATAAGAAGAATGGCTTTTCTACGAATGACCGAAAAAGATTGAGAAATTTTTTAATTTTTTCAATAACGCGTTTCTCTCAAATGTTCCGAATGAAAAGAATTTACGGAAGTAAATACGAGTTCGTTGTGAAGATCGCCGTGCAATAAAAAAATGTTTGATCCGTAGCGAATATTTATAAACTCAATTTTTCGATATTGATAGCATTAGGTTAACAAATTTCGCAAAAAAAAACAACTGTCGTTGATTTTAAGTTCGAACTGCAATAAAAGTTTTATTCGAATAATAAAGAGTCTCATCTAGTTGAAACTAACTGGGGAAAATCGGCGAGTTATTTTTTTTAACTGTAAAAAAACATCATGTCAACCCCCACTTCCATAAGATTATGAATTTTATTTTGAACATTTATCGTACTTCACTGATTATTTTCCTTTACGACGTTTATCGAAACCTACACAGACGTTTTTTTTAGACGGAAGAAACTCAACCACAAAAATACGATTATTTCGCTGTCGTCGACAATCGTGTCAAAAACAATAACAGGAAGACGATAACATCCACATGATTTAATATGTGAATATTTATACGAAGGGTTATCTAATGATTGGTGGTAACTAATTTCTCATCTCCTCGAATCCATATTCGAATCCTGGTGAGATACACACGTGCATCCCGTCACACTTCGAAGGGTTTAATCCTTCGTCCAAATATGTGCTAAAGCGGCTATGGCCCTTCGAATCGGGAGATCGCAAGGGCAGAACAACCGTACGTGACAGGATCAGAGCCACGAGACTGTGCCTTATTGAATATACGCACTATATATATATATATATCTATAATATATACGATTCTCCTCAATCCCAATGCAATTTCCAAGTTGACCAGCTTTCGATTAACGATTCTACTGGTCCTTGCTGACCATACTCGCACTTGAACCCTTTGGCCCGGTGGAACTACGAGAAATTAAAAAATGAATTCAATGATCGAGCCAGTATTAACAATGAAAATAAAAGTTGCAATCGACTGTTTTGTAGATCGCTGTTGCGTTCGTTGGGAAAAACAGAACTACTCGATGTTCTTTTATTCGAATGATCAACCCCTCGTTCTCACGATCCACGATGAGGACATATCGTGACAGCAAAAGCAGTCAAACGATGACAATGGATCGCGTGGCACGTGCGCGAATCCGCTAAGAGCGTCAATAAACAGACGTTCGCACGTTCGAATTCGGAAATTGTAAATGAATCTGTTCGGTACGAGTGTCCACGGTCGTGATAAGCCGAGGGTTGCGTTCTATCTAAATCTCACAGACTCGTCAACTTCAAAGAACACAGATCTGTCGAGCTGAACCCAAAGAAAGAAACAAAAAACTTAATAAAATGGCGAATTGAAAAGAAATAATTGTAAATTAACTTAAAACTCGAATTTACATAAAAATTAATATAATTTCTAATTGTAATTCACGTCGAAAGCTACGTTAAGACGAGCTTAATAAATTAAGTTAAAGATTAATCTTTATTCCAAGAAAAGCCACTAATCACGTCCAAAAGTTACAATACCGAGTACCAAAGCTTCTCTTGCGAGAAGCTCCAAGAGCGAAAGAGGTCCAGGACAAAAATGGAAAAAGTTTGAGAAAGGAACCAAATGAGAGAAAGACAGAGAGACCAAAAGAGAAAAAGAGAGGGAGAGAGAGAGAGAGTGAGACAAGGAGATATGAAAGAGGCGAACAGATATATAGAAACCAGAGAGAACCCGTTAAACCTCCCCAACTGATAACCCTCGGAGTCTCGGAGGGTTAATCCGGCGCCCAGATGACTTTCCATTGCTTAGAGAGAAGTACGAGAGAGAGAAAGAGAGAGAGAGAGGGAGAGACTCGTTGTACGACGGTACAGCGAGTTAGAGATTGCTAGGAGCACAGAGAAAGGGAAAAAGGGAGCAAGGGGCTGTCGCGAGAGAGGGTTGGTAGGAGACCGACGACGATATGCTGGGGACACGAGAAAAGAGCGAAAGATTGCCGTGGCTGTGGAGCGCTAGTAATTTCGCGGGATTAATATTTAATATCAACGGTAGAAGGGCGAAGAGAGAGAGAGAGAGAGAGAGAGAGAGAGAGGACTGAGGATGTCCACTCCACCCTCTCGTGTAGCTCTCTTGCATCATCCTAGTTCTCTCTCTCTCTCTCTCTCCCTCTCTCATTCCCACCCTCTCTTTCTCTCTTTCTCTATTTCTCACTTCGCTGCTATCGCATGACTTGCTTTCCCGTTCTATTTCTCGCTCTCACCGCGTACTTTCCTCGTTTTCGCATTCGTTTCGTTCTATACCTTCGCGACCTCTCTGGGATTTTTATTTCCTTCGCCAAGCCTCGCTGTCTCGATTTTAATGATTCCATATTTTCCTCCGTTTTCCAGACTACGCGCACCACACCGGAAGTCCTAACGCTGCAGTATCTCTTTCTCATATCTCACGCCTCTTCCCAAACTCCCCCTTACCCCTTGCCACCTTTATCTTCGTGCAGCTTAATCGCGAACCACCCCTCGCGACCTTCGTGACCATTTCGCGGTCCCGTATCTGCGACTCTCGCGACAGATGAACTCTCGGCTCACCCTCTTCGCTTTTAGCTGCGCAATCTCTCTCTATGCCCCCGCGTATACCTTCGATTTCCGCTTGATACGAAGTGCAGGACGAACGCTGATTGGGAGAAAGGTATTAGTGCGACTAAAATTGCGAAGCAGTCGATAAGGGGCGGGGAGGAGGGAGAAGGATGCTGCGAGAGGGAAAACAATCCAGGACGTCTGCAATGACGACCGATTGCTTCTAAGGGTCCGGTGCGTGACGAGGAAAATGGACGTGTCTCGAGATATATTATAGCGAGCGAACGAGAGAGAACTTTACCTTAATCAAGGAAATTGTCGAAGGGGGATGAAACCACCCTCGTCATTTGGATTTATGTTATATACTTTTTCGCATTAGTCTCGTACTCGTACAGTGATGTACTATCTTATCGAGACTCGCGCTTATCCGCTTGGAAATAAAAATTAAGTCAATGCGAAGGAAAAAAAATGAAAAAGTTAAATTGGATAATAATACGAGTTGAATAATTTTAACTCGATACGTTATATGCGATTTATTCGCTTGAAGATAATTTAATCACGGATTTAACGGTGAGATACGTTAACGATTTCTTCATATTTTATAAATAAACAAAATTTGTAATTTTTTTATAGTAATGATAACGATAACCGTGCTTTATTTCAACATCTCTCAGTGTTCGTACAGAAAATTTAATAACTTTTTTATATTATTAGTTTATAGAGTAATAATTTATCACGATTACCCAATATATTAATATTACACGTTTTTTCTAAAAGAATCCTCGTTCGACCAGCAACTGCGATAAACCCGCGTAAAAGCTGCTTCATTAGTCCGACGCAGCGAATAGCCGCGTTCAAGAAACCCCTTGTCCGATCGGATATATCATCTATCTCTTTTCACGTACGTTCCGTTGATTCAAAGATGAAAAAAGAGGCGTATTTTGGTCGAAATTGTATCGAAGCTTGGTGTATATGCCTCGAGAAGGGCTTTGCCGTAACATTGGAAAGCTCGCAAAATGTTCGAGCGTCCTGTCTCTTTATCCATCACGGGGATGTGCGCGCCCGCGGAAAGAGAACGGGTCCGACCTGTAGCGTTACGAGTGTATAGAGAGAAAAGATATAGAGTAACATCGAGCTAACAGGCACCACAGAAAGCGGAGCAGAGTATCGCCATTAGAGCGTTTCGTGTTACGGAAGAGCTCATCGAGCTCTCCACAGTTGCCGCAGTTCCAATTATCTAATTGAAAGTAAAGACCGAGGGAGGAGGGATGCATTCCACCAACCTCCTACCCTTCGGCCCTTGCCCCTCATCCACCAACCCATCAGTGCACAATCCCTTTCGAGCATCTACCAGCAGAAACTGCCACATGATATCCTTACTTCTCTCTGTACCAAAGCCCACCATCGGGCCTCGAGCCATTCGAGAAAGCGTCGGCCGCCCATCGACACCAAATGTAACGTTCGATAAACTCGCGTTGGTGCGGATGACGGTAATAGTCGGATGGAATAGTTTTGGCTTACTACAACTTCATCCACACTGTGCTCTGTATATATAATTATACGTCGATAATTCTTCGATTAATTATTTTCAACGATGTCACGTGCTTGTAAAGCATGAAATCGTTTTCAAAAACACGAAAACAAATAATTCGAAGAAATCCTGTAAATATGGAAAATTATAGTATAAACTCCTCGTTGAACAGTTTTCTACTCGAGGATGTTTTTGTTAGCCAATGAAGGGTTGAAAAAATGGGGTAATCGTTCATGTGCAACAATTTATATCGTTAAAAGTAAAGATTTGATTTAAGAGAAAAACACCACGTTGTAAAGTGAATTCTAGTGGCCTGGAAAATGTCGATGGGGGTATGAACGTATCCTAGAAAGTAGCACCTGGAACGTGAAGGTATAGATATGATAGTGGGAAGCAGTCGAGTACAAGAATCCGCCCCCGTTCGTATCATCAAGAGGGAGAAGCCAGGGGGTGGTTTTTTACGCGCGGTCGAGAGTTGAAATCGTCCAGCTAGGAAGCTGTCTCTCCTTCTCTCTCTCTCTCTCTCTCTCTCTCTGTCGTCGTCAGAGCAAGTGAGAGTATACCGGCTAATAATCGTTAAGGATTTCCATCTGCTTTGTTCCCAGTGGTGGAGAGCAGAACGCAGACCGAGCAAGCTTCAATGAAGGCAATAAACGTGGCCGTTTTAATGCCCTCGTACTTTCTCTCTCTCTTACTCTCTCGCTAGGTTTAAACGTACGTATGCTAGATACGCCTCGAGCATACGCGTTCAAATTCCTATCTTCCTACTCACAGGTACTCCCGTAGAAGCGAACGCTCGTCTATGGTGTTTAGGCGAATTGCGGCGATGGAATAATGCCGAAAATTTCAACGCGGTAAGAACGGTCATGACGATGCGCCGACCACGACGAAACGACCCAAAATATTTAGCCATAGAATTGCAAATTAGGTGAACATGCTGAAAATTCAAAGTTACAAAAGAAACTTCGACTACTTCAGGTACAATAGCGACGCGACTGTCACGAATTTGCGAAAGTTTCAGCGATTAGACGTTTTTTTTAACGTTTAAGACTTAAGAATATAAAAAATTTATTGAATCTGGCACTTTAGATCGATTTTAGCGCAATTCAATAGCGATATTAATTCGATAAGAATTTGTTAGTCGTTTTACAAATCGTAAATTCGTGGCGAAATGTAATTCCAATAAAATTGTAGTCAACTTTATTTCATCCACTTTAATTTTAACACGTATCTTCGTTAATACCTATACTTATTAAATTTTATTAAATATCCAGATGCATAGTTGAAAACTAGGTTTAATTACTGGAAATCCAAATTTGTAAATTACATTTCAATAGTTTTTAATAAAATTTCAAGTCGATCGTAAAAGCATACAGTCATTTTATTGTAAAAAAATCATAATTTTATAAAATACTCGACCAATTAAAAATTCTTAGTCGAATCGCACTCTAGAGCTTTTGAGTGGTCAAAGAAAAAGGAGAGAAGAAAAAGCTCACAAAATAAACGTGAACGATGGACATAGTACCCATGATGTAAATGTGTAACCGTTTATGCTGTTTATTTCGATGCTGATCGTTCGCGAACTGTCGTTTGACTAACAATCAGGTGCAAGCTCTTTCGTTAGCGTGGCGAGAACGTGCATGTGCCTTGTACCATTGTATATTCACGTACGAGTTCAAGCGTATCACCACCGTGACAAATTTTCATACGACAAATATTGTGAATTCTATTCTTCGTGAGAGTACAGACACAAACTTCTAGAAAAATTTCTTACGAGCAAAACCGATGGTTTGTCGTAAAAATAATAAATTTATTATGTATTATTTTAGTCACAAAATTATGATTTGTCCCAATAAGTCCTAAAAAAAGATTTGAATCAACGGCCAATTAATTTCCGCAAATGTAATAACAAAATTGATGATTAAAAAATAAAGATGTCCTCGGTCAGGTCCACTTTTAACGGCGTAGCTGCTAAAGAGACATACGATAACGCTTACGGTACAAACGCGACGCGAAAGCACAAACATACGAGCTCGAAGCTTCGCTGACACGGGGTGTCCGCGCTTCGAGCCGCAATTACATCGCGCCCGCACGGCCGCATTGTGGGTGTTACATGCGGCCAGGACGCGTGCCCTCGTCCTAAATTCCCGCGAGCCGTCGTTATAACGTGCCCATATAATACTCACTCGCGTTGCTGCTACCACCACCCTCTTTCTCTCTCTCTCTCTCTCTCTCTTCCCGTTCACGAACCCCATTAATGGATTCGCAGTGTGCAAGTAACGCACGCGAGTGATGCATGTGTGTGTCCTGCGAATGACGAGTGCGAGATTCTCCCTGCGCGGGACGACCTCCCGAATGTACATAAGGCCAAGCAAACCACGCTTTCGCACCAACCCCTTTGTTCTCACAACCAGGCGCAAGCATTATTCCACAAGAAAAAATTAAGTCGTCGCAAATAATTCGATAAGAAAAAATTTTCGGTTAAGATTACTAATGAAAAAAAAAAGAATTAAAATGATAACGCGATGTTATCAACCCCCGATGCAATTACCTTCATTCTACCTATACGTATCACAGACAGACACAACACACACAAAGCAAAAGTTTATACCTTTCCTTGCTGTAAACCTTATCCCAGTATTTCGAATGTTTCTCAGACGAGAGCTGAAGTTTGCAATTTGCCGTTCCCAGGTCTGTGCTTTCGTCGAAAACGGAGAATGAGAATAGAGGGGTGAGTTTCCGCGTTCAATTTTCTCTCAGTGGTAAGTCCTTTAACCCCCTCGTCATTACCTCTTTTTCTGTATATTTATATATAGGTATAAGTATATAAACACACACACACACATATACATATATATAGAGTTTTATTCGTCATAGATACAGTTCGAGTGATTATACGGTCTCCGAGGTAAAATAATCGGTCAAGTGCATATATATTTTGTTCTTCGTCTGGAAAGTTTATGAATGAGGATGGTAGCAGACGGAAATCGGCAAGAGAGGGCCATGCTACACTGATTCTCGACCAGCACGCTGACCGCGATCGCCGCACCACTTTATTCGAGAGGCAGCTCCTACAACAATGGTCGGACTACTCGCTCCCTCTTTCTCCCTCTCTCACGCTGTCTCTGTCTGTCTGTCTGTCTCTCTCTCTCTCTCTCTATCTCTATCTCTCGTTCTCTCTGTCGAGGGTTGATTGGTAAAAATATTCACCCCACACGCAGAACTACCCTCGGTGCTCGACGAAGCCGGAATACAACGTGCGGAATATATGGCGGAAGGTCTTACCGCACTGCCTGCGAAATCGATTTCGCGATCGGTCTTTCCGAGTTTCCGACAGGAAGACGTAGGGAGAAGGGATTTATTTTCGTGCCGCTGGTCCGCAACCCCAGACGTTTCGAGAGAATACACGGTGGTTATATTTGTATAGACGGAGATCGGGAGAGTCTGGACTCCGATCAATACGAATATTTTTAATTTCACGATTTTTACTACGATTACTTTCGAGACTGGTTTTCCCTCGCTATTTACTCACCGATGAACATCGTCTGATTAACACGCGCTGTTCATATCTGCGAAAGAATCGGTTGTATACGCGATTGTTATTTCAGATTTGAATTATTATTAGAAAAAGCTATACGTCAGATGTCAGTGACGATTCGTGAAAATTTTATCACGTGTTAAACGGTTTTTTTTGCTCGCTTGACCACTTATCAGAGGTGACATGCATTGCACGACACGCGGCAATAATTCTTTTCTCCAAGGGCATTGACATTAGCCGGAAATTTTCATTTCAGCAATTTTGAATAATTGAGGATTAATATAAAATAAAAAAAGCAACTTTTTACTAATTACACAAATTTATTTATTGATTTTTTAATTGAAACGTCACCAATTTTTTGGCAACGATGCAAACTTTGCAAAAAGTGTGTTTCATTTTGAGAAAACGATTTCGAATATTTATCATTGTCATTATCAAAATGTTGGTAGGCCTTCGATCAAAAAAAAATGAATGCATAGAGAAGAAAGTGCGAGGTTAGAAAAAATGGCTGGAAAACAATTCCTGCGCAAAATCAGTTACTTCGCTGTCCCATTTATTCGAAGAAGCGACCCAGACGTACATGAAATGGCATATTAGTATCGAAAAATTGATGAGGGTATTTCTTTTTTTCGTCGTGTTCGTTTTGATATCACATACAATGTCAGGGAAGAAAATTGACAAGTTCTTATTTAAAAATGCAATGATGACCTTTTCTCGAGCTCAACATACCGACAGAAATGAATCCGTCGTATCTCCCTCTCGAGATGATTAAACCTTCGTGCCAACATTATTTTAGTACGACCTCATTTCCGACTTATTTCGATCGATCAATAAAAATAGGTCACCCTGTATGTCGACGTCGAAAAAAATATCGATACACAATAATAGAAGAATTTGTTGCCTATTCCGTTAGAACCCTGTCATGTTGTAATATTGGAGATCGTAGATTGATACGAAGTTAGCAAAAAAAGAAACATATACTATATAAATAACCAGCGATATATATTAGTGAGACTGGAGCACATGTTGCAAGGGATGAATAAGGGGGGGGGGGTTGTTCTCAATGTTTTTGTCTCTCGGGCACCCTTGTTTTTTCTTTCTCTCCATCTCCCGATATAACTTATCCCCAGTGCGTAATATCGCCTCGTGTATAGAAAACAGTAGATCTAGAGATCGCGACATGTGCAACGTTCTCTCTTCCTAATCGTATCTTGATATACGTCATCACAAAAGAAACTTTATTGGCGCGAGGGTGTCAGGGTTCATTCAAGCATCCGATATCGTCGGAACTCGAAAATTGCGATTTTGCAAAACTCCCTGCAATTCCATCCCCACGGACGCGCTGTTACTAAAATTAATTATATATTTTTTTAATATTGGAGGTTGAAAGATTTTTGAGAAAAAAAACACTTTTCTTTTTTCTTTAATTTTTTATCGCTCACACTATTAATGAAAAAAATGGGATTGTTATCATTTACAGGATTCTACTGTTCTTCAGCGACGCGGGGGATCCAAAAATGGCGAGCTACCGGTCCATCGATATAAATATATCTAGTGAAGTTTGAGAAGAAAGAACGACGAAATAACAGGGTGAAACAGCGAGAGGGTACGTCAGGAGAAAATATCCGAGTGATGATACCGTAACGAAATAACTATGGCATGCTAGGGTGGATCGGCACGCTGGGATTGCTGTAATATTGTTCGTCATGCCGCTTGGAATATCGGGACAGCCTGAAGAAATACGCCTACTTCATCTGCAGCCTTAAATCCGGGAGTTTTATTCCTCGCTCTTACACGAACCAGGGTGTCTCCAAGTAATTCAATAACAATGATCCACCTTTATGATTTCTATACGAATTACTAGTAATCTAAAAAACAAAAAAAGAAACAAAAATTGTTTATTAATGAATCGAGCGACGTTTCAAATCTTCGGTGATTAAGAATAGAATTGCCACGGATCGAAATCCACCAAAAAATAGAATTTTGCTAACTTATTTAGGATAATCAAAAAATTTTAATGTAAACAATGCGATGAGATCGTTAAAAAGTATATCGTACTTACATAAATTCTTTTTCGGGTACCACCGTTGCTTTGAGATAATAAAAATAAAACAAAGCAACTAAAAATACAGAGCGTGATCGGAAATGGAAGTGAAGAACTTCAGGCATTGTATAACACAAAAGAAACAAACAAAAATTAATTTTATGTAACATCAACAATTTTTTGTTCTGACTATAAGTCGTTGTCCTTTTACTACAAGTGACTAACTTACGGGTTATAAACGGTCATACACAATTCATGCATCAATGTAATTGTCGATACGGACAGAACAAAGAATTTCCAACGAGTTCGAATATGATCGTTTTGGTTTCTATGTTTCTTACTTAGCTCGGGTACTTCTCTTACAATTCGTTGACAATTCGTTGTCCACTAATTGTAAAGCAGAGATGCATTGCACAGATCTCTTCTCGGTCACTTGGTCATTGATATTGTATTGTCAAAACTGAACGAAATGCAAAAATAATATCAATTTTTTTAAAATGAAAAATCGACACCTGTTTTTCTTTGTGACAGGTTACAATTTTTGTAACATTTTTTTTGCCTATGGACCAGATCCTGCAAACGTCGTCTATCGCAATCTGTCTTTCGGAATTTTTAATATATACATTTGTTCAACATAAACTATATTATAATATATAAAGATAAAACCGGAGAAAGAGGGAAAGAGGAACACACAGGATCCAGTCAAACGTATCGAGTTGACGCAGGGGTGCACGCGTAACGACGAGTAGGTACCCTTCCAGATTAGACCGCAGCCAGACATCACACACTGCTGCTCTTGTATAGGGGGTGTCACACGCCTGAGCTAAAGGCTCCTGCACTCGAAGAGCAGTGGCGATAGTCTTGTTAGTCACGCGCTACTCCCTATGTACATGTATACGTATATACGGGGTGGCTCGCAAGTCCCTCATTGCATGATGCCTGCGAGTAGATGGTGGTGTCACGAATCGACATGCAAAGTCGGAACGATCAATTCGCGATAGTTTTCAAATGAGAGACGATTTACGTTGTCCAATCGCAACAACGCGATCAAGAGGACAGCAAAGCGGATCCAGAGCTTGAATGGACATTGATCGCCGTCGACCTGTCGCCAGCCTGGAGACTATCTCTAACGGATATGAGCTATAGCTCGTCGGTTTCGAACGGAACCGATACCAGCTCTCCGAATCGACAACTTAGATTGTGTCTCATTTAAAACCTATGGCGAATCGATCGCGCAAACTTCGCAAGTGGATTCTTCGTAACGACAGCTAACCGCAGGTACCAGATGATCCGAAATTTTTGGGACACCCGGTATATATCTTTTAGTACGTCTATGTGTATATATATAATATAAGTAAGCTTGCACATCCCAAGCCAGGCTCGTTCTCTCGCATAAGCTTATTACAGGACATATATCTCAGTGTATACGCCCAGCGAAGAACATCAGCAGTAGCAGCAGATCCCCGGTTCCGCCTCGAAATTTCATTCGGGGCGGATTAGACCGTCCTCAGCCCCGGGTCTATCAAAGCTCGCATATACATACGAGTACGTAGAGCGTTCTTACACCCCGCTCAAACGTTTGACAAACGACCAACGACAAGTTAAAATCGTCCAAACTCGGATCATTAAAAAAACGTGTTACAAAAATAAAAAAAATAAAAAAGAGACGTCGAACGATCGATCGAGAAAATATTCAAATAAATAAAACATTGTTCTTGAATAATTCATCGGTACTCGGGGATTTAATTCTTTCGTTCATGACCGAGACACGATTGAAATTTAAACGTTAGGTAGTCACGGACACGGGAATTAGTGATTTTTTTTCTCAACGACGTTTACGAAACATCGCTCAAACATATCTCTTTAACATATTTTACGGACTGAATGACAGACGGAAAGAGCGATGATGCGAGGTCACTTCCATCCTCCGTTTACAGTTTAGTAGGTAACGTAACGTACCCAAATACATAATATATATTGGATATATAAATACACAGTGGTGTATAACGAGAAATATTGCTATTGGAAGGAGAGGAATGCGAAGTTGCGCCACCGTGGTCAGACCTACCCCGGGCGACCGCGGACTATTAATTACCTCTGGTCCTCGATCCGACGTTGTCAGTGGGAGTCGTTGATTAATTATTTTTATCCCCTTCGTCTTCTTACTCTCCGATTTTTGTTTCTTTTTTCGTCCTCCTTCTTGTTACCCTCCTCCTCTTCCTCATCATCTTTGCGTTCTCCTCAGCCACGGTACATCGCGATCTCCTCAGCCATGGTAAATCGCGTTCAGGGAGTCTTGGAAAGTTTTTCGTGTGCAACGTGCGTGTGCAATGACGATTCGACGCTATCGTCCTGCTCAGGCTCGTATACACTTCTTTAGTTATCCGTACAGGTATAATGAGAGTTTGAACCACGAGGCGAGGCGCAACAGAGGGTGAGAGAGGGAGGGAGAGAAAAGCCTCGGGGCGAAGAGATCGCGAAGCGAGGCTCACCACCAAGTGAGAAGGACACTCTCGTATATAGCGTCGCCCGAGGATATACACCAACCGATCCTGGTCGGTGGCCACGAGGCAACCCGGAGATTCTGGGATGGATATTAGGTTGAGGTAATTACAGCCATTAGTACGGGCATACATCAATTATCGATGACACGATGACACGGCGACTGGACGCTTCGGGGCGTGCCATTCGTCTCTCTGCGATGGGAATTCACCTCGGTGTATATCCTCGTACTCTCTCTCCTTCCTTCCCTCCCTCTCTCCGAGAGTACTCGTGTAGTACATCCTGAATTAACAGCAATTTTCAACGTACGCCCTTTGAGAATCGCCATTTTTTTACATCGCGTCGTTTTATTATTCGTGCAAAAGATCGTATCCAAAAACTTTTCGTTCGCATAGAATTTTAATTAAATTAATTATACTAGATACATCCTAGATGTAGGATATTTGAGCGGATATAGATTTTATGTATTTTGAAATAAATCTGAAACTGAGATTTTTTTTTAACTTATATGAAAAAAATAATACAACATTATTCTTGTGTTATATTATGATGTATTACGTTATTATTGTTATTTTTTATATAGAATAAATCGATTAGGAAGGTCTGTGAGCGCGCGAGCAAGAAATCATAATTTAATCGCGTCGATACGAACATTTGTATTTGGAATATTCGAGACATCGATCGAAAATGCCTGATGGTTGAAGTCGAGAATAGACACAGTGAAAATCTTCCATTTTGTGAGATTAGAGACCTCAGGAGTCAAGAATTTCATATTCATATATTGACAAATTTTATTCGTCAAAAATTAGCCACGACGAATAATGCACAAGAGATGTTAAGTACGACTGCTCGTAAAACGTAATAAAATATTCTATGAAAAATTGCTATGCAACGTCCGATGTCGAGAGGAGTCGTATGAAAGTATTCTAGCCTTGGGCAGAATGACTCTTCTTCCGTTTCTTCCCACAGCTCGTCGGACATTTTATACAGAAAAAAAGAGGTCATGATAATTACTCGTATCGTAATAGGCGATCTTAACGGGCAATTATTGAGAAATTATTTTTTTGATGTCTTGATCATAAGCTCGCGTGCACAAATGAACTGTTCAACCAGGTCTTCTTGGTTAAAACCTTTCTAGTCTTTCTTTGGGTAGAAACGCATAATTCAACGCGGCACTTGCAAGCAGTGAATCCGTTATGGTATTAGGCACATTTGAAAAGAGAGAGGGTCGATAAAATGGGCGATAAGGTCGCGTTCCCTGCCGGAGAACCGGTAATTAAGACATTGCTGGCTGGCCCTAGGCGCGCTTCCACACGATAGAACGTTCTCTTACCGAGTCTATCTTATCGCGAAAGGTTCTTCGTTCGTTGCCACTAGAAGACAGTTGGTCTATTCTCCTTTTTTTATTTCTGGCCCGAGCACGTTCCGAAGAAATCCGTCCAATAGACGAGAATAAGTAGTCGACGTAAAATAAACAAGTGATGTACAAAGTGCCGGCGAAATTTCCAATACTAAAATACACTCGTCTTATCGGTCCTATCGTACGCTTCGATGCATCGGTGTCGATCGTTTTAACCCCTTATTGCATGAATTATGAACGGAAAGGAATAATTTTTTTTTAAGTAAACCCCTTTTTTATTCGTCTCCTTTTCCGCATACAAATTTTAGCAGTCACACGTGGCTGCTAAAGTTACTCATTTTTTTCAACATGTACAGAGTACAGTCCGAATAAATAGCTTCACTTTTTTCCTGTCTTCTGTCTACCATCGTAGTAACTACGACGGTAAAAATATCCAGAAACAAATATGAAACTGGTAATCGTCAGGGTCGATAGATTCGCTTCAGAAATCATGATAAAAAATTCGAAGTGTCTTCAAGACCGACAGCTTTCAAAACTACCCCTAAACACCAAGTTCCTTCATCCGCTCTTTTCTATCCCACTCAAGATTTGCCCCACGTTGAATATCCACTCGGAGGAATCGACGTACGATAGCTCCGGTTTCCGGTAGTTTGCATTTGGTCAATACGGTCATACGTGGAGCGAACCGTAAAAAAGGCATCAATAGCGAGAGCGCAGATGTTGCTACCACTGTTCGTAACTCACGACTCATTTCTTCTCTAGCTCTTACACATTCTCTCAGCCGAGTTCTATCAGGTGCGTCTACGTGGTCCAACGAACAAGAACGAGAGACGATTCGTGTATACGTTAGCCGGCTGCATCGAGTACGAGTTTCCTCGTTGAATTTCCTGCACGAAGAGAGAACATCCTCAGGTAGAATCTCTGACCCATCTCTGTTTCTCTCTCTCTCTCTCTTTAGCCATAGAGACGCGTGTTTGGGATTCAACCGCGCGCGATTAACCAACTCCAATGTGAGATGGGTTCCCGTTATTTCGATAGCTCTCCTCACGATCCTCGCTCGCGCATCAATGAAACTACACCGCGTTAGCTCCTTGCCCTCGAAATATCCTCTGTAAACTCTCGTCGTGTATCGCTACTTCTCCCTTTGCGTTCCTCTCAATCTTCCCTTTAGAGGGCTCCTTCGTATTCGGGTGTATTCGACTGCTGTCGAATTATACACAACACGCCGTTATCCACAAGAACCCGGAATTTGAGAACCAATACCACAGCGTTGCCTGAAACGAGGTCCGTACTTTATTTGTGCCCCAAGCGTCAGGATATTATGTTATATAATCCTACAGAAGCTTCTCTGTCTCCGCACACAGGAGGATTTCAATATGGAGAAAACCCCGATCTACGAGATTTACCGATTGTCATCAGTGACAGTTGCACTCCTTGACTCCTGTTTGCCTTATCACGCATGCATGATGCCAAGCTTACAGTCTGCAAGATCAGCATCATCGTTTTTATTGTTCTACCTCATAGCTACATTCGACATCTCATCCTCCTATTGCTCTTGGACGAAACCGATAAACCCCCGATTTTGTTCCGTTGACTTTGTTTTTCCGAAAGTCGAGGTATTGGCCGTACGAAATTTTACTTAACACCTCGGTAATCCGCGAAAAAGGAAGAAGCTTCTCTGTCTCCGTAGACAGGAGGATTTCAATATGGAGAAAACCCCGATCTACGAGATTTACCGATTGTCATCAGTGACAGTTGCACTCCTTGACTCCTGTTTGCCTTATCACGCATGCACGATGCCAAGCTTACAGTCTGCAAGATCAGTATTATCGTTTTCATTGTTCTACCTCATAGCTACATTCGACATCTCACCCTCCTATTTCTCTTGGACGAAACCGATAAACCCCCGATTTTGTTCCGTTGACTTTGTTTTTCCGAAAGTCGAGGTATTGGCCGTACGAAATTTTACTTAACATCTCGATAATTCCCGAAAAAGCAAGAAGCTAATAAAGCACACCTGTAACGAGATTTTGACCGTACGAATGTTAGAACCAAGAGAATAATGGTCCGTGATCTATCTGGCCTTAATATATTTCGTGTATATCATAGGATGCGAAACGACAGTCGTGATTTCGGCGATTCTTTCTCCCCCTTGGTCTAGACATCTGCAAACATTACGGAGAAAATGTCCGTTCGACGTATCGGAATAAGAACGACGTGTATTTCAATAATATCAACGTGTCCACAAATAATCAAACCCTAGAGATTGCAAGGGTCCAACTCCCACATTACAAGGAAACTCACAGCCTGGTCAGATCAAGAAGGGAGGATCCAGGACATCGAGTCTGGAGCAAGAGATGAATAAAAATAACCATTTATAATAAAGTCCAAAAGAATAATCATATTGTACACCAACGGTGTATCTACCGCTTTCTGTACTTTAGATTTCGAATGGTAGATCATAAAAAATGAGTGTATCGTGTCTTTCTTATCCAATAATCCATTAGAATGTGAATTGTTTCTGCAACCGATTAAAAGTTCTTAAAGTAGTAGTCTCGCTTAATCGTTTTCACAGGATTTCGTTGAAAAATTGCACAAGCCTTCTTTGATACGATCTACATACGTGTGCCGAATTTGAAAAGATTTCACCGTCTAGTTATCGAGATATTTATCGTTAAAAATCACAGTTTTTGGGCACTCTCCCATAAGACTACGTGTTAATCATTGCAATTTTCAATTCTAAATATCTCAACTTCTACATGGTGAAGCTTGTTGAAATTTTGCACGTCACTTTATAATACTTCAAAGAAGCCTTCCGTAGTTTTTAAAAAAAATCCTAAGAATCTATTTTTCATGATTTACAAACTTACGTAACGAGTATAGGTCACCTTGGATGACCTTGAATTTATAGTATGTCGTTCTTGAATGAATTTTCAACAACTTTTCTTAATAAACTTAAGCTTAAAAATTGTATGGTACGAAGATGAACTAAGAAAAAAAACTTTTGATCTGACTGTACCGATCCACCTACCTTAAGGAGGTTCACGCGCCATAATCATAATAGTATATACAAAGTAATGGCAAAATCATCGGATACAATTTTTTCCAAGACATTTTTTTGAAATTTTCCGTGAATCTTCTCGAGCATCGTATTATAATGGATAACAAATTTGAGAAGTTTTCACCATCCAGTAATCGAGATATTCAGTGTTTAAAATCGCAACTTTAACACGAGGTCTTGCGGGAAGTTACGAAAAAATACGATTTTTCACAATAAATAACTCGATCTCTAGACGGTAAAACTTTCTCAAATTTTACCCACGGTTGAGTATTATTGTTAAGAAGATTCGTACGAATTTTAAACAATTAAACTTGGAATTCGTCTAATGCATGGACAACGCTTCAACCTCCTCAAGACAGCACATATGTATCAATTTTTCTTTCGTGTCGAAAGACATTGAGGTATTCACTTTAATATTCATACATGAATGTTATATCGCGTATAGTTTTTATTTACTATGGTATTTGTTGTTGCGAGACGCACGAAAGCATTTTTACCCAATGTTTAACGGAAATGGAGAATCTCATAGAAAGTGTACGCTTTGATCGTACCGGTATGGCAACATTGAACATAATATTGTGCTTGGATCATCCTTGAGAAAGGGTGATCGACGCTAAAAGGTAGCGCACAATGAGATCAGCTTTGAAACGGGTACGATTTCAGTATAATAACAAGAGTAAAGGCAAACGTACGAGCGATAATCGAGGAATCTTTTTCAACCATCCGTTTTAATGGTACGAACAAATGTTATCAAAAAAATTTCAATTTTTTCTTAATTATTTTGTTTCTTGTGCAAAGTTTGTTTCGATGAATGGGACTAATGTAATTTTCGTCGATTTTTCATAAATATAAAACAAAGCTGAGTTTTTATTTTGCATTCGTTATTTTAGTTGTGAGATAAATAAACGTTATAATTACTGTATTAAAGTTAAATAATAATCACGATGCGCTGTCTCCGCTTCCCACGTGTCGAGATTTCGGAACGACATTTTTCAAGACAATTTCGGAAGAGTCCGTATCCGAGTCCGACGGTTTATGAATTACTTCAAAGTCGCCACTTGCATCAACGTTCGTTTCATTCGTAACTATCGAAGACAGTATTTCTTTTTTCACTTTTCTCTTTCGAATTTTGTCGGATTTTTTTGGTTTATCGTTCGAAACTGATTCGTCCGGATTGTCCAATGGCACAGCCGCGATCGCAGGCGTTGTTGGTAAAGGTGGCTGCGCCAAAACCTAAAGAAAAAAAAATCGTTCGCAAAATAAGATCGATCATTCCGTAATAAAAAGACACGGAACGTTATTGGATATTCCGTTTTTTTTTCTTTTTTTTTTTTAAAGTAATCGTTGTAAATACATTTAGAAAAATTTCAATGGGTCTTCGGTCGGTGTTACCGGTGACTGTATTATTTCCATTAGTTTTTGATTCTTTCGAGTCTTTCGCAAAGAAAGATTTCAGTAGTCCGAAAGCTCCGATATGCATCGATCCTCCAAAAATCATAATTACGCAGATTATCAATAACATTGGGAATATGGCGCACATTAAAATTTTAGCGATAAATCCAGTAAACCACGACATTTCCCCTGTAAACAACACAAAAATTAATAAGCTTTTAAGTATTAATCGTATAAAAGTAGACTGATAGTTTCAGAAATAAACTTACCAGTGAGATTTTGCATGAAAATAGCGAGAGTTTTTCCAGCGAGAGCGATTGGTTCGTGTATAACGTAAGAAAGCATATGCGACAATGCTTGTGCCGGGGTTACTTGAAGAAACGGTGTTTTCATCACGGCTTCGTGATATTTTTGGCAATCGTCTTGAGCTGTTATAAATTCATTGAAAAAAAAAACGAGAAATAAGCTTACGACTCAATAATGTAACGAGCCTCGTCTCTTGGACAAGATTCGTAAAAATGAACGTGAAAATATTATTTTGCTGTGAACGTCGTCGCTTAAAAATATAAATAATTCTTTTGTTTCTACACTGTCCAGTGATTGATTAGTTTCCCTACTCATTGATTGATACTCACAGGCGAGCAATGTCGTAATTTTATCCCACCAATTCATCTTCGAGGGCTGACAATGAATAGGCATTTTCATGTGTTTCATTTGCAACGTCGAGTGTTCGATCTCAGCCGCCTACAAAAGACGATCGAATCTAAATAATCATTGATATTTCTATTAAGGCAATTCATTGTGTAAATAAACTCGTGAATTTGTTATTAAATTAAGAGATATCTCTAGAGTATCGTTAAACTCGGATTAATCCTCGAGTTTCGTTTTTTACTTCAAATTATCGCAAGAAATGTAATTCGTGTAATCGATGATGGAACAGAAATGCTTACCTGTACGAGTTTCCACCATGTTAGAAAGAAACTAACGACGAAAATTGTTACGATAGAAAATATAAAGATATGACGAAATTTGTATCTCATTTGTCTCAATCTCAATACGAGCCATAATGTAATAATTGGGCCAACGATCATATATTTCTGAAAAGAGAAGAAATTTTACTAGATATATCGGTATTTTTGTAACTACGATAGAATGAATCTTGCGTCACTCACATATTCGCTGACAAATTTAATTGAATAATACAAAATGGAATACGCGGAATAAGTCATGGATTCCATCCACATCCACGTATCGTGAATACTATTACGATGCGGCGGTTTCAAGATTTTGCTAAAAATTGTATCCGCCTCTCTAAAGGTCAACTTTCCTTTTCCAAAGTTTCTCAAAGCTACGAGCTCGAGCTCCGTAGCTTGCAATTCTACCGAACCGATGAATACGTTGCCTTTGTTCTACGAAGAATATTTATCTTGACGATAATTCATTGGTTGAACGAGAATTTAAAAATTTTATTTACACGTTGCTTTTAAGATTTTATTTTTATATTTACCACGAATATTCCTCTGGATAGTAACATGTTGACGAGTCTTTTGGAAAATGATTCTTCGGCGATGTCGGTATTGACGGGCCTATTTCGAAGGGCCATTCTACATCTTTGTAAGTCGGCAATGCACGGTCGACATTGAATATCGTCGGAATTATCGCCATCGAGATATAGACCGCTGCAAAAATTTACCAAAATCGCTATTACAAACTCTCGTAATTGATATACGAGCGAAGATTTGTTAATTTCCAATCTACTCGAGCTACTTTATTCTCAATATCTCCGTGAAAGTTTCATACGTTGTAAATGAAGTTCCTAGTACACTAGGTAAAAAATACTAACGGTAAAAAGTCACAAACTCCAGGAGTTTTTATTTGATTGGAGAAATTAAAGATAAATGTCGCTATATGGTATTTTTATCGTAAGAAAGAGCAATGATTCCCAATTATTTTTTGTTAGTCGATGTTTTATGAGTAGTACAAGGGCGATTAGGAAGTTAAGGAAAAGATATTATCCAATAAAACATATAAATATTAGTTTAACGAATAACGAAAAAAGTAATAGAAATCTTTTTTTTCAAACAGGGCTCAGAATTTAGAAACTAATAATCGTTACTAATCGAGTATTCGCTCGTCGTATCATATTATTCAGTTTGTTAGCCTGTTGATCGACGCAAGACGCTTACTAATTCGAAATAATTCATGCAACATGGTTTCGAGGTAAAAGCCAATTTTTTTTAAAAATTTATATCGACCCTTCGACCGCTCTTATAAAAATAAATAGACTGTAAATAAAGAAAAATTGACGTACATGCCAATGGTGGGCGGCAAGTCCTCCTTCATATGTTTATCGTAGTAGAGGGAATTGGGATCGACGTATTCGAGCTCGGATCTGAATTAAAAAAAAAAAAAAAAAGATCATTAATAAAGAGTAATCGTGTTTTTTTTTGTTCCGCGACGAAAGGGTTCGTTCGTTTTCGTGCGAGGTAAAAATTAAAAATATCTTACTCGGGTGTGAATGATGATGTGTCAAAGTAATCTCGCGTTGCCGAGCACGCAATAACATAAGATGTGATAAACCACCATAGTCGGTACATGATCGGTAATAAATTTGTGTGTCTTCGATTTCGTTTAGATTAAATGTAATTAAATAGTTTCAACGATGGCGAGCGTCTTTGTGACGAGATACTTACAGCGTAATATAACGCCTACGTTACCAATAAGACTTGCAATAAATTACTGGTTTGTTATTATTTGATCACCAACGTTAATACTTTGCATGCTTCGCATGGAATCGATTTCCAGGCTATCTTACATCAGACCAGAGTGGTCTGAAGTAAACCGTGTTACTTTTATGAATACGAGAATATAACGAGACGTACATTGCTGTCAACTAAATGAAACGAAAAAGATGATAATAACAGCGCGCTGCTTTATCAAACTACTTGATCGTTGCTATGACTATATATTTTTTGGCTAGAATATCGATTATTAATGAAAATCGTAGATATAATACGATCCTATTATTCATAAGTTCAAGTTCTTGCACATCTGGTGTAATATTTTAGGAACAGTAAACTATCATTAATAATTATGTACATGCATAATTCAAACTTTGGCGCGGTGAAAACGCTGACACGCCGTTCATGCAAGCGACGTTTCCGACATTTATATGTATAGGTCGTTTAAAAGATAGAAGTTCATCTTTATTTAAAAATCATCTTTAGTTTAAAATTAAGAAAAAATTGTTCGTATACGCGTACAGTTTTTAAGATGTAACCTCGCTGTTATGGGTATCGTATGCATGGGGGTAAAGTAGACTCTTGCGAGAATTTAGATTGTGTCTCGAAGTATGGCCGGATGGCCGTTATCACTGTAAGGTAGTGATCGGCAGTGCCGCTGTACGATGTGTAGAAAATGACATTACCGTCCGATGGTAAATGGACTCTTTAATATACGTTCTGCTTTCTGAAATTGCCGTGAAATTGGACTATTATCGGAAAGGTGGGATTTTTACGAGTCGTGATAGTTCGAACCAGCGCGCGTCAGAGTAGATGGCGCTTTTGTTTTCAACGATGCAGTATATATGTATCGTGGTATATCGTATCTTCTATCAATGAATACAATTGTCTGCAATCGTCGTTATTCCAATCGAACCAATATCGATTTTTAGAAAAAAAGTTTCGTATACAATTTTAAAGATTTAAAGGGGTACGTAAAAGATATTAATTGTTCGATTTTTGGTGGATGTTTTCAAGGACATTTCAAGGTAAACTTCTTTTTCTAAAATGCGAAGCGGTATGTCTTTTTTGCAAATTCGTATTCTACAGAAAAAAAATAGAAATTTTTAGTTCAAAATATTTTTTCACAAAATCTTAACTTTTTAAGATAATTAGCAAAATTTGTAGACATTTTTTTAATTTATTCGAAATCCAATACTTTTTAAGAGAAGTAACAAAGGGTAAAAAATGCTTATGTTTAGGTAAGGATTCTTAGAGAATATAAGTTAAATTTTTTAAATTTTATAAAGAATTTAAAAAAAGTTTTAATCGCAATTCGACCAATTTCAATTTTGAAATCTCCTTTCTTCCACCAACACTAAACACTTTCTTATCTTTTATTTCAATTACCTCATACAATTTTTTATTCATAAGTCGATAAATAGAAAGTATTTTTAAAAAACAGGTAACGCAAGATATCGATCCGATATGCCGCGATAAAAAAAAATCCAACAATATCGGCGTTTTCATTTTTGACGAACACTTTTACGTAGAAAATCACAAAATACATCGGACAACGCGCAGAACTAAAACATGCAAAAAGTTGATGACACTCGTTTCTACAACTCTCGGTATTGAGAAAAACATGTTTTCCCCCTATTTTGTACATTTAAATCCTGAAAAATAGCATCCGCCCCGATATTTCGATGTTTATTCCGCCGATTATGCGAATTTTCGGGATTATCTCCACTTTTGTGTCTACACGAGCGATGTATCGTTTCTTCGTTATCAACTAAGCGCTCTATGCCTACCGGGGAGAAAATACGTTCGAGTCCGATTCGACGAGACTCTCGTCAATCGTGTTTTCCGACGATTGGGGCGACGACTAATAGCAAATACTACGAGCGAATGGAAAATCCGAGACACGAAAGGACCGAGAGCGAGAACAGCCTCGCTCTGTTCGTCCGTATTGTACGATTATGAGCTTCGAAAACAGAAATAAGCCGTACGAGAAAAATCATTTTTATCGACGATGGACATCGATCTCGTCCGCTCGACTCCATCATTGCCTTCGAATTCGAGGGTGGAAGAATTTATTAGTAAGAAAAATTAGTAAGAATTAAAAAAAAGACAAACAAGTCTAATTTCCCACCGGACGAACGTGTTTTTCGTCGTTTTTTCATTTTATTTATTTTTCATTCCTCGTTCGCGCACGCACCCCCCGGTGCGAATCGATTAATACCTGAGAGGCATTTGTTTGCTCTCGAACGGGAGCCTCGAATCATCGGTGTTGCAAAAATCGAGTAACAACCGTGACAAAAAAGCATTAAAAAAACAATAAAATTGTCGCGAGTCGGCGAATCTACGATGTGTGTGTATATTTTTGTTATCGTTTGGCGAGAGAGAGAGAGAGAGGCAACTTTTCGATTCTCGTTCAACCCTGATGAGTTTGCTCCCTTTTCGTTTTTTTTTTTTTTTTTTTTAACTCTGGTCCAATGGGATATATATCCCTCTCGCTCGAATATGTATGACGGTAGCTCATCCGGCGTGTAGGGTGAAGGGGAGACGGAGCGAGATGGAGCGGTGAGATCGTGTCATACCTATGTATATTGACGCTCGTCGAGTGCAAGCTATTCGACATTTCCCTCTCGCGCGGTGCTCTCCAGCTTCCCCGATAGAGAGAAGGCGTCTCATCATCGTCCGTGTGTTAGCGAGCGTTTGTTCTCGAAATTCTTCGTTTTTTTTGTTTTTGTTTTTTCTTGTTTGATGTTTTTTTGACACACACCGGCTGAGATCCTTTTGCAAAATAGCGCGCGTCTCGGCTATGGTTTGCACTGTCGTAGGGGATGAAAAAAATTAAAAGTCGAACAAATTGCGCGAAAAATTGAATAAACGTTCGATAATTATTGTTTTTCGTGATATTTTGTGATTTATTGTAATTGTACTGTGAAAAGGAAGTAAAAAGTTCATGGAACTGCTCGCGTCTTGGTGAGATCCGTACGAGGAACCGGATGGAAGTAACGATCGAAATGTTTTATTAAGCTACGTAATCTTTTAAATGAGAATGAAACCCCGAATTATTTTTCGAGGATCAAGGTCGTTCGAAATTCGAAGCTTCTCTCCGACACGGCTTGAAATTTTCAGCACGTACCCTCGTACCGACATAAAGTTTCATAACAAATATTGCGCCTGGCCCTTTTGAAATTCTTCGAGAGTCGCGCCTGTTTCGCGAAATCGAAACCAAATATAAGCCTTATCGCGAACCGGAATCTGCTGAGGGAAACGTGTACCAACGTTCAAAAATCAAATTTTCTCTCTATTTCATCAATTTTATTTTAATATGCCTCGTAAACTCGATTAAAATATAATTATTATTTTTCATTTTAATGATAATTCTCTTAGAAACAAATCTTGCAATATAAGTATAATAACGCTATTAATCGATTACCATTTTTTGCTTTTACTTCATTACATTTGTCGAAAAATGAAATTTTCGATTTAATCACTTTTATTTAAATGTGCCTAATTCGATTAAAATATAATTTTTCTTTTCCGTGAATAAATTAACGGGATCTAGATATAGAGACCAAAAAAGTGATAAGAGACTGTGTTGTCGGGATCGAAAAAAAGAAATTCCTGAACGAGTCCTGTGATTCTCATTGATCGGTAAAAGGGTCGAAACTAGGAGAATTGTCGGATGGTATAACTGGAGTAACCATTTCGTCGAGTGGGAGCGAAGTTCCAATTTCCTCGGTTCGGTATGCACTCGATCGAAGAGACCCTGAACTGCGAAAGTAATTAGTCCCGTGAGGCGAGCCACTGCTCCTATCCACTTGGTCGTTGATAAAGCTTGATCGTGAGGGTAACGCGTATCGACGCTAGAACGCTTGCGAGATACTTTTCGAATCGTATTAATGACGCGTGATTTTTTTTCGTCGACGAAACCAAAATTATTCTTTTTCTCTTGTTCGTTACGTTTCCATAATTAAAAAAAAACGTTTTTTCAAATCTCACCGTAAATCAGCCAACGATATAGACGAGGAATAATCATATAATAAAAAAATCAACGTCCTTAATTTTCTAACAGGCAAAATTTCTTAATTAACCTGCAACTCGGTAAAATTCCAATTCTTCTTTCCGCATCGATGATTTTCACACGCCTATAGGTAATCAATAATACCTTTACATCCCTTAAATCCAATGTTCTCGTTCAGTGACCACCGAGAACGTTGATCTATATACATATATATTTATATGATAAAACAAAATCGATCAAAATGTTACACTGATTACGTTGCCAACCGAACTAGAAAATTCCGAGCTTCGGACTGATTCGACTTATTCCCGGAATTCGATTAACAATTGCATTACTATCTGAGCTTCGGTAGACGAAGAACGAAAGTTTTCGTAACGATAATAATGAATCATACACACGGCAGCAAGAGAAATGCACCTTGCGGCTGTTTGCTCGCTACCACGACTGTGCATGCAACTGCATATTCATGTGTTTACTCGTCACTGACATATATCTAATGCACGTTCTCTTGCCAGCTTTTGCTTGTCACATTGAGGCATACTCATATGTATATATATATACCGGGTATCCCAGAAGTCCCGTACTGCCTAGTACTCGCGGGTAGCTTGTGGTACCACGAAGTCACGTGCGAAGTGCGCCCGTCCAATTCACGATAGTTTTCAAATAAAAGACGATCTAAGTTGTCCAATCGGAGAGCTGGACTCGATCGCGGACGAAAGCCCTCTCCGTGCATTATGGACGTGCGTGAGCAAAGTCCGAACTAACTACGATCGACGATCTCATACTCCATAACTATAGTCTCCAGTCTGGCCTGACGACGATCGATGTCCCTTTAACTTTCGGATACGATTTGCTGTCCTCATGATCGCGTTCGAATACAACCGATTCCAGCCTTGTGATTGGACAGCTTAGATTCTCTTGCATTTAAAAACTATTGCGAATTTATCGTGCAGACTTCGCACACGAATTCGTGGCGATGAAAGCTACCTTCTGGCACCAGAAGTTCCGATACTTTTGAGACACCCTGTATATAAGAACATATGCTGTCGACGTAGGTGCAACAGAGGCTGGTACAATCAACTGGTGCGAAATACAGTTATAATGAGCTATGGCTACTTTTGCTATACAGCTTTTACACAAATATAGTTTCACATCGCATGTCGAGGTCGTAAAAGCCAATGAGGGAAAGAAAAAAAGAGAATCACGTTTCGCGAATAAGCTAATAAACGAATAAGCCGAGAGTGCCGAGGCATCGTCGAGGCGATAGCATTCGTTATCCTCTCGATACTCACTACGTTGTTATCATTTCCTTAACTTAAAATTCAATCACAGCTATTGATAAGAAATATTATACCGAACGATCGAAAGAAATATCGATCGATCGATAATTTAACGAAAAATTTCACAAATTTTATAATTCTGGCTAAAAAAATGTATAATTTTTCTCAAATCTCTCCGAAGAAAATACCAATTGTTTAAATCGTAGCAATTTAGTCATGTCTCCTCGAATAAAAAGGGAGAGAAAGACTGAGAGCAGCAGGGGTTGGGGAGGGAGGGAGGGTTGGAGCAGCGAATGCGAAAAGCATCGTCCAAGAATGCCGAAAGTTAAGTCGAGCGAAGAAAGTTTCATCAGCGATGAGAAGAACCGCTCGTGTGGCAAAGCAAAGAGCCCGGCTTCTCGACAGTACAGTAGATATAGCAGCCGGTTAATATACCTACTTCAAGGATGGGAAGGGGATAGAGGCAAAGTTTCCCGACTGCTTGACTTGTGCGCTACGACACACACACACACACACACACACAAACACGTATACACGCATACACGTATGCTTATAAGTACTCCCGCATTGTGAGTATATATATACAACTTCGCTTAAAATTACAAAGAGATGAGGGAGAAGAAAATGAAACGTCGCGACGTCGAGAGTCCGAGCCAAGGGAATATTTCAATCCACACGAGTGATTCTAATGGGAAAAGACGCAAATACACACACATATATATATATGTATATACGTACTCTCTTAAATCGTCAACGTTGACGACATTCTGGAAAAACGTGTTCTTCCGACGAAAAAGGACGATGCTCGAGTAACGCGGAAGAGACGGCTTATGCAAATGAAAAAAAGAAGACACTCGTTGCCTTACCCGTAAGTTGATAAACAGTTGAGTCGTGCGAATTTTTTACGAGATTTGTGCTTCATTAAAAGCAGTGTTAAAAAAAAATTAAAAAAGGGAAAACGCAGATTGAGAATTATTTCGATAAAATTTTGTGATATTTCGTAACTCGGTAATTAAGATTTTTTTAGTATTAAGGTGGAGCTTTCATGCGTCATACAGCTTAGTATTTCAGTTCATATAAATATTAGTTCGAATAAAAAATTAATTGTTAAAAGAGCATGCGAAAGAACGCGAATTTGAGCATTTGAGTAAATTATTTACATCATGATTATTGAAGATTTGTTCGTGAAATTGCGTCGTAAATTAATCGAGATCCTTTTCTCATAGGGAGATTATTATCCTCTTGGACTGGACAGTAATAAAAATTTATTGATATAATTCAACCGTAACGTGCAATATTTTTGTTTTGTTTTATTGCTTTCGTATCTCGTTCCAAGTTCTCGTCTCTGGCAACGTTTTACCGTACTACATGCACCCTATATATCGTGCACGACGCCGACGTGTCCGAGGACGACGGGGCTAAAGCCAGTAAAGTCAGGGCCAGAGCAACTGAAGATACACTGTTGCACGTGCATCTCTTGTGCTAATTCGACCACGAAGCTCGTAAGAAAAAATATAAAAACTGGGTGTACGTCGAAGAAAGAAAAGAAATGGATATATAAAGGGACACATTCACGCACAAAAAGTATATTACAATTATCAGTCAACTATAGAAGTATATTGTTGCTCAAACTTCACATTAACAAATAATTTCGGAATATCGAATATTTTTTATCGTTTCGACAACATTAATCAATTTTTACAGAATATTGTGATCAATTTAACAAACTCGCTGGGAGTAAATAAATTAAAATTGATTGAATTAATTCGATCTAAAAATTTTCAGCAATAAGAATCCACAAATTTTATAAATCAAATATGATTTTTTTTTTGTTTTTCGCTAATTCATTTGGCAAAATTCTTGAAATCTCTTTATGTTTTTCAAAAGAAAATTAACCGACGAAATAATGATGCGATAATAGTGATAAAAATAATAAATAATATAATGGCGCGTTTGTGGCCAAGAAGCCGATAATAATAACAATATAGTTTTACGTATATTCGACAGTTTTGCGATGGACAGTTTCACCACGAGGAATATATAGAGTAGCCCCTATTCTGGTGAGGTGGCGAACCGTGCGGTTGCTTCAACGTGGTGGTTGCGGAGAGACTCGCTCTCGCTTCGTGTGGGCTGTATTTAAGGATAAACGGTACAGTCATTGGCTGTTTCAGTGTCGACACCCAGGTGTAGGTGATACGAAACGCCGGTATCAGACGCTCCGTGGCGAGGGAAAATCGTTTCGCGCCCCTTATACGACGAAAGTTTTTCCATAATTCACGTTATCACGAAAAGTATACGCGATAAATCGTTTACAAATTTAGACCGCGTGTTATCTCGAAACGATCGCGATATCACATTTAAAAAAATAAGAAACGATTTTTGTTTTTGTGCGTAAAAATTATTCCATCGATCTTTTTCGGTTTTTGAAAAAATGAAAAAAATGTTCATTTTTTGCTCAACGTTAAACGAGGATGCATGACGAAATATATTTCTAATCAAGAGTTAGAGGGAGGGTTTATTTGTTCATTCATTTTCAAAAAAATGTTTAATCGATTTTTAGATTTTGGTTAATTAGTTTTGAATCTATTAGTCGATTATGAATCTTAGAATTATAATTTATCTTAATAATTTATTAATTAAATAGACAACAACGTTTTTTCATTGTTCGAAAACTCCCAGGTTTCCTAGGATTTTCAATATGATAGTTTTTTCCAAATTAAAATCGAATCACAAATCACTGTTTGATGAAACAAAACTTTTGGTTTAGAATATTTTTCCTCGGCCTCCTTACGAATAGCCTAAAAATCTTACAACAAAGCAAATTTAAGTTTAGACAGTGAAATGAACGTTTAACTACAATTCCTTAAATTGCATTAAAAAAAAAAGAAAGTTTCGTTCGGTTAGTTTTCGCCAACTCTTATTTGCCTCGAAAAAGATTCGTTAATTACTAATTAGTTGTATCTATTCCAGCGTGTATATAAATGAAAAAAATTCATTTTTTTAATACAAAATAAAATATTGTCTCGCGTTGAAGTAAAATCCGTTTTACGCGCTAATAAACGATACGCGGCTAATGACTGTGCGCTTTGATCAAGTATCTGTGTGTATAGTGATACGTGTCGGTGATATAGTAGACTAATACGTGAAGCGCGAGGTATGGAGAAGGGAGGGAACGTGGAGTAGGGTAGGTTTTTACGTATAGTACCGAGGGAGGGTGTACGTACGGCGCAGGTGTACGCCGCTGGCCCGGCCGCTGCCGTCGTTCGCCCTGTGCCTTGTGTACTTCAGCAGGGGATAGAACGTTGGTGCGGGCACGTCGGGTGGCGACGCGAACTGCTGCGAATCGAGGGGGGTTGAAAGAGACTAGAAAGTGCGAGTGTGAGAGTGAGCGAGAGGGAGAGGGGTTGCGCTAAAGGGTTGTGGGTACGAGTGGTGGCAAGGAGGAAGTGGAGGAGGAGGTTGAGGAGGAAGAGGAGGAGGAGGTCGCGGAAGAGGAGGTGAGGAGGTAGGAGGGTGGCGGCTAGCGAAGCGTTAGGGGTGGGGAAAATGGAAACGTGGGGAAGAAGGGGATGGTGCGTCACAAGCTGCAGTGAGCCCGGCAGTGAGGCGAAACGTTGAGCTCCGCGCGGGAGTCTCGTGCGCGCCCGATTCCTTCGGGCAACCCTTTCGGTCGACACGCGACTTAACCCTAACCTGTCCGCCTACGGCCCAAGTGAGCACGACCACGAGCGAGTTCTTTTCATGATACACGCATCTTTAAATCATCATACAATTTTTACATTTTTTTCTTTCATTTATTATTAAAACAATATTTAAATATAACAACGATAATAATAATGATAATACGATTAATAATATACCGAATTAAAAAATAACATTTCGATGAAAAAATAAACAAAACATAAAATATAAACGTATGGCTGTGCAACAAAATAAATATTTGCACACGGAGGAGAGAAAGTTTCAAGGAATATCTTCCAAGCGCACGCTGGATTACGAAGCAAATTTGCATAGCGTCAGGTTGAATATTTTAGGGCGATATTTTATCGCGTCGGCTCTTGAATCGTCGCTGACTGATGTTCGGTGGACATTGAAGAAACAATATTTCTTCAAATTTTATGAAAATCAAGCATGATCTTGTTCTCCGAAAATTTGATAGAAACGTCGAATAATGAATGAAACGTTCGTGCAAGTCTTTCGAGTCAAACGGTGCAGGATAGTGTTTCGTCGAGTTTCATGAGTTTCTGAAGATGTTAGTGAAAGGAAGCGAATAATTCGAGAAATTAAAGCTTATGGTGTTCTCCCTTATTACCCGGTACAATTATTATGCATATATATTTTCAAACAAACAAACAAAATATATATACGTTTGGGTGCAACATAATGCAGTACGTTGTCACGACGTTGCATCCGCGGATATGGCGTGCGAGCTTTCGGTTGGTTAGGTTATCTCTCTCACTCTCTCACTCTCTCACTCTCTGTCTCCCCTGTTCTATTTGTTTCAGGGGGAACACATTCCGGTCGTCGCTTTTATTCAATGCTGATCGCGTGTCTGCGTGCTGTCGTCACGAATGATCAAATGATCGTGCGAGAGAATCGATACATTACAGCTATCGGTATACATACCTCGTTCGTTCGGTGCAAAGCCCTTTGAAACTCGTGTTTTTTTTTCGAACCCCCTATATTTTCAGCCTTCCTCGCGACCTCTCGCTCCTTCGTGTCTCGTGGCCCTTTATTGCTATCGCGATATTTTTCAATGTTTTTTTTCATCGATCGTTACTTCGATATTATAAATTCGTAAAAATTGTAAAATTGGAAGAACGTTTGGCAATTTTGTCGAAAATTGAAAAGTAATTTTCTTGATTAAAGTCGAGAACTAACGAACGAGTTAATTACGAATAGAAAAAAAAAACTGTCGTGCGCTTATATACCAAATAAACTTGTTTATTTATTTATTTATTTATTTTAATTCCAAACATCATTTTCCTTGAAAAACGCCTTTTATTTTTATTTCAAGCGTAATTGAGATTAATGCAATCTGGGTTCTTCTTTATCACGAAAAACGTGATTTAAGAGCGAGAAATATGATGCGGCATTCATTTTTGCTATTCATCACAGTTCATACGACAATGAGGCGAATGCCCACACGCCAAACGGAGTTGTCTATATGTGTGTTCTCGAGCGAACAATGAGAATAGAGTAAAATAGCGGGTTGGAGAAGGAGAGAGGGAAAGAGAGAGAGAGAGAGAGAGAGAGAGAGAGAGAGAGAGACAGAGAGAAAGAGAGAAAGAGACGGACAGAAACAGACGAAAATAGTTGGGAAACGTGCAGGTGCCTCGGAACTTTGTGCATAAAAGCGTGTGTGTGTCGTTAGGGGTTGCGGGTGGTTTAAAACTCTCCGACACACAAGGCCCTAATGCGGGGATGCGGCTTTCTCGCGTGTACGTCTATATGACACGAGGCTATATATACATATACCTATATATATTTGTAACGCGTTCGCGCGATCACCCGCGACGACAATGCGACGGTAAACCGTCTCTTTTACCCTATCCACGAAGCAAACGTTTTTCGCGGTGATATCGTACCGCGTATTCGCGAGACTTTTATGCCGCTCTTTTTTGTCTTTCTCATGTTAAATCCACTTCTTCCCAACGTATACAAAATTATGAAGAACTTTTATTCTTCGTCAAGCCGGTTGCTTTTATTTGTGGTAAAAAAACATCCTGAATTATTCTTGCGCTATGAATCATTACTCTTGACGTTATCGTCAAGTATTTATCAAATAATTATCATCTGAATTAATAAATATTACGTCTAATCGCGATAAAATCATTTCTTTTTTAATTGTTTGTTTATACAAAAATTCGTATATTACGATTTATTTTATTCGTTAATTGCAATACATTGGGTGATTAAGCTTCGATGGTAGGGGAATTTTTGTGGAACGTTCGGTTGATTAGACTCGATTGACTCGCTAATTGAATGCGTGCGAACGGGGGTTAGGTCACGGGGCTAGGGTGAATCGGATATACAAACATGTGTTCGTATATCCGATGATTCGGTCGCTATACTTGCACTTTTTTATTATAAAACTTTGGACATTCACAGGGAAAACCCTGAAAAATTATTCGGAGAAGCGAAATGGTCAATTGATTTCCCGCTGCAAAAGAAAACAGAAATATTATTCCACGAACGTTTTACGGAAAATAATGCGTTATCTATTCTTTCGGCGTCTATAGCCTCGCGAGCTCAAAGAACTTAAGTATAACCTCGGACGATCGTTTAATTTCTTCTTTTTTTTTTCATCCCACGCCGAAGAAATATTGTCGCTCGTGTACACGAACGATTTCTAAATGATACGTGTAAACACTTACTCAAACATTTTATTTCCCTAGAATCGTGCAATATACCATTTATTTCGTACGAACGTGTATCGAGTAGTGGCTCGCTCGTGTAACTCTCCAAGGGTCGTAGACGGACGAAATTATAATACGAGAAAATAGGAAAATTCATCCGACGTTATTCCCGAGTTATACACTTCCAGCGACACGTGCATTTTGTTGCTCAAAGAACGAAACGTAGCGGGAGAATTCGCGTAATATGCGAAATTCAGAAATTAAGTGGAAGATATGTGACCGAGGGAATTGAATAGTCGATTTAGAAAGGGGTCATATATAATCGCATGTAAGTCTGGAATAAAAATCAAATGAAAATAAATTACAAAAATATATAAGTGAGATTTCAGTTTGACCAGAATTGAACGTAAACGAGAAAGAGAGGGAGGGAGGGAGAGTTAGGCAGAGAAAGAGAGGGAAAGGAGTGAAAGGGAGGAAAAGTCAACGGGAGGTTTTAAAAGAGGGAGTGCGAGATGTTAACGAAGGGTCGTTGTCCAGTTCGCGTAATGTGTGCTCGACAAGCCGCGTGAATTGCGTGTACAAACGCAATATCTGAGCCTACCGATCGCCCTCGCGACTGACTTCGTTCTTTACACACATAAACACACGCACATGCAAATACACATTGACATAATTATATATACACATAAACAAATAAATAAAATTGTCGTGTTGTGCTTCGCATTCTTGGCCACATTACCGGCCTCGTCGAATTGATTGTGAGTGAAGTAAAGAAAAAGAAACAAAAAGAAAAAAGAGAAAAAGTGTTCTACAAAAGGGGAAGAAATGGGTTCGCGTTGACGACATAGCGGATAGGACCTCGCTCGATTAAAAAATATTTTTAAATGATACACGGTGTCGTTAATTCGTATGAAATACGCTTGGGAGTAAAAGTTTGTGCAGTGGTCGCGACAAGGTGCAGTGGGATATTTTTTTTTAGTTTGTATTTCGAGTCAACAGGTGAATGTCCGTTCGAAGATCGAAGCAGGGAAAACTTACGAGCCATTTTAGTTTTATTTTTCGTGTACAGTGTTCGAGTTTACGAATCTTTTTTTTTATAGATATCGATTTGTGGATTTGTTTTATATGACGCGCCGTTCTAATAATTTTTTGGTCGTAATGTTTTTAGGATCGTTTTGGGAAAACAAAAAATTCATTTCTTATGGGTGAATGAAGAATCAGAATCGAGTGAAAATCAAACGGTGTTTCGACTGACTCAATTGTTATCGTAGATGGAATTTATTTGATAAAAGGTACTCGATTTATATCAAACTCGTAGAATTTTTATAATTGCGTAATTACGACGTTCCAAATTAGTAATCGATTTGTTATATAGTTTGTTCTCCTTCGTGACACGTTCGTCAGTGTCGCTGAGTGTTGATAGAACCTTTTTGACGTTACATTAAGAAAACTATTGATTTCGCGCTACGTTTCATCGTAAATTTGATTTAAATTCGATATTTCAAAAAGCAATTTAGTATTTACAAAAACAATCAATATACTTATAACTACAGATTTGTTTTTGCTACATACAGAAAGAGTATGTTTTTAATATCTCGTAAACAAAATGAGACGAATCAAGCGCATATCCGATCAATTTTTGGACTTTTGAAATAAGCCGGACGTACCTACGTCTCGAATTTTTCTCTACAGTTAACTTTCACGAGATCCTACTGTATCCTAGTAGTTTGTATCGTGTATATGATTGTTGAATCCCAAATATGCCCGGATCTCAATCAACCGCATTCAACTGGTCTTTTTTCTCCATGGTGCCCTTTGCCTTGGCCAGACGGGAGAAGAGAGACAGCACGAGGGAAGCGGCAGAGAGTGAGTGGAAGAGAGAGAGTGAGTGAGAGAGAAAGAGAGAGGACCAAGGAATTCTTGGCAATCCAACTCGCTATGTGGATCCCTATCCAACAGGCCCGTGAACATTTGATAACAGAGTTCTCATTCTAGTGGTTGCGTCCTCTCATCCCTCTTGATACCCCTCTGGCTTCACCCATCTCTATTCGTCTTCTTCTCTGTTTCTCGATTTGTGGAATCTCTCATTCAATCTGGCACACACGCGTGGCATCGCGATCAACGTAAAGCTCTCCTATCTTCGTAGATGTAGAGTATGATCTTACGATGATTTTATCCGCGAACCATCGCGAGAGAACCACATATGGACCTCGGTTTTAGTTAAAAAAATATTCTTTCATCGACCGATCTACGCCGATTGAATTGATATCGGGTAAAAATTGAAATTTGATGGTCGTCGACTATGTCGATTTTAATCAAATCTTGAAAAGGTCAATAAACCTATTGCGCAATCGCCGCGTTATTTCTTTCGATCGTATTTCCAATAAAATCTATTATATGTATACACACACACACACACACACCGACTCACTCACACACACGCACATATATATATACATGTAATATCTTTCATCGGAAAATTATATAAATTGTTACATTTTTCGTGATACTCGAAGCGTGGCAATACAACGTTTATCCCTTAATGGACGGGGGCGCGTGCGACAATCTAATTAGTTTCCTGGCAGGATAGCTTTATTTTTCTCTAGTACCGGTCGAGGAAACGAAATATATGGCCGAAAGAGCGCAGTGTAGCATCAGTTTAGCGTATACGTATATATATACATACGAGTATATATATAGTAACGCAGGCGCCAAGCTGTACATGCATCAGCCGCAATGCGTTAACTCGACTCGTCCTTTTTCCTTTCCATCGCGGATAGGAACACTCCCTCGCGTTCTCTCCCTACCCTTTCTTCCTTCTCTCTTGCTTTCAACCCCGCGGTTCCTTCATACCGAATCCGCAGCCCCGCCGTAGAAGCTTTTTAACCGGTCGATTTTTTAATGTACCGAAGGTCCTTTGGATTATCCTCCGTATCGTGCGCTCGCTCGTTCTCTCGTACCGTCACGAGGGAACGAAAAAAATTCTTTCCACTGCCGCACGATAGGTTCGAAAAATTCGGTCGTTTTGCCGCAGGTAAAAGGGAAAGGATAGGGTAAAGGGAGTCATGGCAATATGCGCAGACAACTTTCGAAATTTTTTACTTACTTTTCTCTTCGCAGAGCTCGCTCTGCGAGAAATCAGATTTCTAAATTTTCGATGTCTCATAAAACAAACTTCGTAAAATTTGCAAGTTTAAATTCTGTCGCCCCCCCCCTCCCATCCTCATTTCTCATTTACATAGTCCGAGGTTAGCCGACGCTTAAAGTTGTTAACATTGTTTCAACAACTTCAACTGATTAATATTTGATTGCTATTTATATCTGGTTTAACTATTGCTCGATAAATCGGTACATTTTGACTGTTTATTACGTTTTACGCCCTTCTACGCCCAATTAGTAAATAAATATTGTACAATGTAGCAAACAATTATTGTGTAATATTTTATTCTTATTAAACATTCGAATATTCATAAAATGTTATTAAATCGATCTCGGAATTTGTCACTTTGTTCAATTCGATCCAACATTAATCCTCGCTTAGATTATCTTCAAAGCCAACATCGAGCAGTATTTAATCGTGTCCATGGACGCTTAAAATTCCGATCCATTCGGTCGAAAATTGTGCGCGTTAAAGTGTGAACGGAATTTCTTTTTATCCGATGAAATTTCGAGCAGAGCGCTGAATTCGTATCAAATATTTATCCAACAAAAAGGAATAGCCGGTCTACTGCCAGACAAACTCTTAACCGGATCATTTAAACGCCCGTGGTGTTTCATTGAGCGAGTCTTCGAAGATTATCAAATATTTTTTTATCCAATATTTTATTTTTATCGTTAAAGAAGATTTTTGTAGAATTTAAGTCCACTTTTATTGTCAAATCAAGGTCGTTTGATTCATTTATATGAACCCATCATTCCAACAATTTTAGTGTATGCAAATGATTATTTTTCGAAAAATAAAAAAAAGAAGCTTTTAACTTTTCCTTAGTGTGCATATTGAATGTTGTTTCAATAGCAAAAAAAAGAAAAGCGAAATCTTTCCCGGGTGCCTAACGTTACCCAATAGCTCGACCTCGCACTTCTCTCGCTCTTTTCTTTTCCATCGCGTTTCTCAGATTTCCGTAGCTGTAGGTACGCCCTCGCATACTTTCGTCTTCTCTGATGGACGTGCACGGAACTGCTCTCTCGAAGCATTTCCTCTCGTTCCATAACCGTGTGCCTTTGCAGAGACAGTTTTAAGCTTTCGATCCCCCCCCCCTTTCCCCACATTCCCGTTTTTCGTACTCTTTTTCGTTTTCCTCGCTCCTTTCTACGCCCACCCTCTTCCCAGCCCCGTTTAGCACTCTCCGTGCTGCATGCAATCATATGAAGTTGGAGGCAAAGATTCGTCTGAAAAATGCACGATCCTCGAGACTCCTTTAATGCAACGAAACGTCGACGAGAACTTCAAAATGTGGAGTATTAATGTTGAAAAAAAAATACAAAAAAAAATCTCTAATCGTAAATGGAGCAAATTTTGCTCGCTGATTTATTGCATTTACCAATTTCGACATATATTGGCAAATGTTATATATGCAAATAGTGTTGTCTGCTTCCGCCTGAAATGATATGAATTTTTCGTTCTTCGCGATTGTCGAATATATCGGGAAAATCGTTTTCACGTCTACGAAAATAAAAATAAATACGTAGCAGGAAAAAAGTAAATTTGTAAAGAGAGGATAATATATATTCGCAGGTAACGACGAGAGAGGGTCACGAATCGGGAGCCTACGAACAAAACGTCATCAATGGAAAGTCGTACCGGAAGCAATAAAGATAGATAGTAGGGTGTTCGTACGAATGTAAGAAAGAGGGCGGAGGGAAGATGGAGGAATGAAGGAAGAGAAACAAATGCGTCAGTGATAATAAAAAGATATAGAGGTAAGAGGAAGGAGAGAAGTGAAAATGTGCAGTGACGGAGAAAAATAAAGGTCCGTCCCGACAGAGGGAGCTCGGTGAGTGGGGAAAGTGCACTGGGAGACATAAAAAAGAAGGTGAAAAAGGTACGGAAGATAAGGAAGAAAACGGGGGGGAAAATAACGTCGAGAGATAGAAAGAGGGAAGGGAAAAAGTGAGCGTGCGAGTGGTGAATAGGAGAGAAAGGTCGAAGAATATAAGGGAATAGTGCGCGAGTGACGACGAAGTGCGGCGAAAGGAAAGGGGCTTCAGGTCGACGAGTTAGATAGAATAGATGGTGGAGGTGCTCGAGTGGCGGCCTTGGGAGCCTACGGGGCCGTGCAGGGCACCTCGCACCTACCCCCAAAGTCTCCCGGGTAGTGATCGCCGGTCGCCAGTGCTCCTGGGCCCCGTAAAGCTCATTTGTATAACGGCTGCCTCGTGTCACGAGGCATCCTGCGGCTTTAACGCGAGGATAACGCGGGTGCCCCAACGGGGCCCCTTTCAAGTGAGCGAGGCTGGCGAGCGCAATGTGGCAAAGCGGGGGCATGGGCGCCCATGCGGCAAACAATCCATGGATGAAGCTCATGGGTATCGTCCACAAGGAACGAAGGCATCACGATTCGGGCGGCGCGGTCGGAGGTGGACAGGGTGTAACCACTGCGGGGAGCAACGAACGTGCGCTCAATCAGTAAGTCCACAAAACAACAAACTATTTCATGTTTTTATCAAATAAGTTCTGTCGGGCGACAAAATTCATTTGCATTCACCACATCCATCTACTTAACTATTAATTATGGCACCAAGTTCCGGATAAGGGTGTTTATTACGGAGTTACCGGAGCGTTAGATTTTAATTGGTAAGGTGACTAAAATATCCAACGTTGCACGTTTTTAGGACATATTTTGTATTGAGCGAACAAATTTATTCGTATTTATCGAATTTGGTCGCTTGAAAATTATGTAATTTGCCAACCTTCGAATTACAGAGATTTTTATGAAAGGGAACGGCTCGATAATAATTTAGTCAGAACGTGTGACTGAAGAAAAAAATCACTCATGAATTATCGAGACAGAACACTTAAAAAAAGACCGATTTAGATTTTCATTATTGACACGTTACAGAAAACTTTAGATTCCGTTATTTCGAGTAATAGGTAATGCCTTTAGTTAAATTGTCAAAATCGTATTTGCATCTACTGATAGATTCTATTTACAAAATAATGAACACGGTTATCTCCAAATACTCCGCATATATGGTCCTTTACTCTAGAAAGAGATTTTGGGGCCTTCATGGAATATAAAACATTACATTAACCAAAAAAAGCGATTGAAAAGAAAAACAGTGATAACTTATCGATACGCAATATTTCAAAGATAATGACCTTATTTTTATGTTTATTATCAGCAAATTATGCAGAGCGGATCTAGTCATTTTCAATAATAATACATTGCATTGTCAAACTTTAGCGTAATTCATATTTAAATGAGAATACTGATTGACACCACAAGCACCACCGTTGCTATCGCACTAATCCCATTAATCTCGGATCACTGCGATAATGCTCATGACTTGCCAGCAATGTACATTTCATTATAAGTCGAAGTTAAACAGCATCGAATCCTGTTTATATTCAAACAAAACGTATTATTTATCAGGAATCAGCACTATAGAAAAACAAGAAGTTAAAACAAATTTTTAATCGCCATATATTAAATTTCAAATCTGCATTTTTTTATCTGAATTTGACTCTGGAACCTTTAATCTCCATTTTTCATCTCGATGTGACTTTTGGGGGAAGTTATTGTTTCGAAGTCATATAGATTTGGGCTTGCTGTTATAAACAAAGACATTGCACCTAAAAATGTGCAGATTTTTGTAAACAATTGATCTTATCACATCTTCATAGTGATTTATAAATATTAGTATACATCGTTTCTTTGATTTAGTGAAATCAAAACAGAATTGATTCTTAATTTCGCGAGTGTTTATCACTGATTTTTAAACAATGCGATAGCTTTAAATACTTTTTAAATACGTCGATTGAAAACGAAGATTCAATCTAGGTCAGTGGTTCCCAATTAGTCTTTCCTGAGTACCACTTCAAGAAAAAGCCCAAACTCGCTTACCCCTTATACTATATAGATAAAATGATGAACAAAAAATGAAATCAATTTTTCGAAAGTTATTAACTTTAAATCTTAATCTTTGTTAATTGCGTAATTCCATAACAATAATGAAAACGACTGATTAATCTTTAAAAAAAAGTCTGTACTTTTATATAAAGTATTAAGAAATGTTTTAATTCTATTGAAGTTGATTAATCTCATTATTTTAGTCTTTACCCATCTTAGCCCCCTCCCCCCATACGGATAAAGTGGATAATTCGAAGAGTTTTCTTTATTTTTCTATAATTATTGAGGAAAATGACTATTTCAGTTTTTTTATTTTTGAATCTTTATTGGATAAGTAATTCCACGAATAAAAATGTGAGTTAAATTTACGTTTCTATGTTTGTTTTATTAAACATCTCCCTTAGTTTACGCGTTTTAGGCTCATCTCCCCTACGCGTACCACTAATTGGGAAACACTGATCCAGGTGAACCTTTTCTTAGCTGAACTCATGAAATAATAAGGTTTCTATTTCAATCATTGTCGCAGATCGATGAGAGGCGACTCGAAAGAAAAATTTATTTTTATCCGACCTATAGTTAACAAAAGAAATCCTTCAACCTATAATTAAAAACTTAATCAATTGTAACATTGAAAATCAATGCATAAGAAAAGCGTTTGAATTTTTAATTAACGAAACTTATTTGTTCGTAAACCTGTATATTTCTTGCCTCTCCATAAATTTCAATACAATTTCAACCTCATAATTTCAAAGGAAGTTTTACTATTCAATATACGCGACAAATTCCATCGAGGCGCTTGATATATTTTTCATACGTAACCCACGAGATGTTCGAGAGGTTGTACGATGATGTTGGAAAACTTTGCTGATAGTCCCCAATCTTCTGCATTATTCCTCGTCACTTCAGATTTTTATCTTTCCTCTTCTTCGTGGAAACTTTATCTCTCTCTCTCTCCCTCATACACTCTTTCGTATACGCGTACTCGTGCTTGTCTTCGTTGCACCATGTTAGTCAATTTATCGTTTTCGTTCGCCAGCCCACGCTTAGGATGGAACGCGCGCGTTTGGTGATTCGGAGCGAGAGCTTCTTGAGAAGCTCTAAATCACGATATTCTCCATACGAAAAGAGAAAGAGAGAAAGAGAGAGAGAGAGATAGAGAGAGAGGTGAGGAGCTGTCGACACGTCGTGAAGCTCTCAGGTGGCTATATAGATATCGTATAGATCAAAGCCGAGAGACGTATTCACAGAGACCGCGTTATGTATCTCTTGTCCTCTGTAACTCGCATAAATTTCACGCCAATGACGTTCGTGTGTCGCATTCGAATCTTATACAGATATTACTCACATAAAATTTACTGTGGCAAAACTGTATCACTCTATAATACTCCAAATAGTGCAAAATGAATTTCCCTGATGATGTTTTTATCGTTTGTTATACAATGTACATTGTGCTTTGATACTTCTTCATTTATCTGATTGATTAATTTGAACATTAACAATAATTTGAATAATTATATTTATATTATTTATTTGCTTTATTTTATTTATTTTATTTATTTGCTTTATTTTATTTATTTTATGTGTTGTATTCGTTGTATTTACTTTTTTTCTCAATCTGTTTTGAGAGCGTAAAAAAAGCTTGCATTATTTCCGTCGTTGTCGCTCCACCATACTATATTGCCTTTGTCTTTGTTCTTCATCGACTCCGGATTGTTTGGATTGCATTAAGAATGTATCAAGTTCGCGATATAGAGCCTCGTTTGTTTGCACGGTACTCCAAAGCGACCTCACTCTTTACTTTTCACTGCTTCGCACTTGCCCAACTCTGCTTCTCTCTCTCTCTCTGTCTCTCTCATCCGCAGAGTTCACCACTTCTCACAGTTCGCCGAAACTGCGTTTCCTCGCGAACTTTGCTACAGTTTAGTGATTGGTTATAGTCGCTCCGGTCGTAGTACAAGAAATATTCCCGAAGTTGCCAGTCATTCTCGATCATGGACGCATACAAATCGTGATCGAAATTGGCTTCGTTACGCGGATTCTCGTGTAGGAAGCGATACAGAGATATCCGAATTTCGGCGAATATTGTTCGGCGTTCATATTGTTCTTGAACAGAAGTTTCAGAGCTGGACCGATATTTTGTTGCTGTTAAACATATCTGATTAATGGCATAGTAATGTTTACAGTTTTTTCTTCGAAATGTCCTTAAAACACAAAATGGGTTACGGATTAGTCGAACTACAGATGATCTGACCAGAGAAGTGATTCCAGTGTTTCGGAACCCTTCGTCCCAATATGTCTTTCATGTCGAAGAATGGGTGGTTTTTCAACATCTACATACTTTTCTATACGAAAATATTCAGAAAAGCTAAAGTATCCAATAATTCATTCCTCAAATTCTTACTATTTCCATATTTTCTCATCTTTAAATTTGCAGACTCGCGATTTTTCGATTTGTCAAATTAAAAAACTGTTTGCTTCTCTATATTTATACTACGAAGTGGCTTGTGAATGTATCTTTATCACAAAATCAATTTTTTCACATCCTCATTACTTAATTTTTTATACAGTTTTTAAAATTAAAATAACCAACATTGTATAAAAAAGATATCTGTCGGCACTATGTAGTTGATAAATGTTCTTTTTACCTCACATGCCCACGATGACTTTAAGTATATACGATTCATTGACTACTTGAAGGCCGTAAAAATGGATATACTGGTCTTGCAAGGCTTTCGTGCAGCCCTAAGAGTCCAAGCGAGTAACCATCCTTCCATAAAACACTTGGTGTCCAAATCTCTCTTTTCTCCAACAAAAAAGCGACTTCAACTGAGTTTCTTTTACGTGACTCGGCATACCCGCATACGGATAAGAAAAGCCCAGCACTTTCGTTACTGCACATTTTATTCTTTACAAATTACTTTTCTTTATTAAAGTACGAATGTTATTTTTATAAATATTTCAAGACGATAAAACAATGTCCTATTGTCGAATTCCTTAAACATTACCAATCCAGAGCCTCGTCCAAAATTGGCAGAAGGAAAGCCATATCTATCCCTTCACAAGGAATATCTCATCGTTGATTATTTGAGTAATAACTGCAAGGCTGTCAATTAGCAGGAAACATTAATATCGTGTTCAAAACATTCTAATTACAATTTATGCCAAAATTTTGTCGAAGAAAAAATCTTCTTCAATCATACCTGTACCTCAATCAGACCATGTACGTACTCTACGCATGGTCATATTTCACTCTGCATCCTAAATCCGAAATGTTCCACGCCCACCCTCTCTCCAGTTGAACGAGTATAGAGTATCAGTTGCAGGCTTTACTGTCAAGCTCAAATATGCTTTGAACGATCCGTGACAGAGGGTGCAGGATATATAGAACGCGTATATGTATAGCGGAAGTGGATTTATATATATATATATATGTATGTATATATACTTATACATGCATAGAGAGGGAAAGAGCATCGACGATGTAGACACGTGGTCGTGAACCCGGAATACTCGCCCATGTCGCATTTTCACGCTTCAACGGAGCCTTGCTCGTTGGTCTACCCCGTGCCAGGAGAAGGATAGGAATCATCTATCGACGCTGGTTGCGAGAGAGAGAGAGAGAGAGAGAGAGAGAGCGAGAGAGAGAGAGAGAGAGAGGAAGAGAGGGAGCCGAAGAGTCAAATCTAGCGTGAAGTATTCGCCCATCGCTATTCGGATACGTCCATAACGACGAAGGACGAACCCATCCGGTATCGAAGTTATTCGTCGTCAGCGAGAATTCGCGCCGTAGATACAACCCAGCGCGTATATAATATTTATCAATGATGATCCAGAGTAAATATAAACGAGATGAAATGAGATGAGCCGGAGGGTAAAAAACGATAGAAAATATTTGCCATGTTCGAGCTGGTATAACCGATGTAGTTGGAGTGCGAAAGTCAGGAAGGATCAAATTGACAGCGTAGCATCTAGAGCTATTTCTTCGTCGAACATTATTCCTCCAGCATGCTTACCAACACTCATCCCTTTTCGCGAAACAACATTTATGTTTATGTTTTTTAAATTTGTTGATTGTTTTTGATCTCGTGATGGAACTAGGATTAAGATTTTATCGCAAGGATCCCAAGGATATTGCCGGGTGTTAAAATTGTCGATGGCAGCAACGTCGTTGGCCAATATTTGGCCAGTCAAAAATGTTTTCCGCGTTTTTTTTCGAGGCTGCAGCAAAAGAAAAATTGGTCTCGTTCGATGTAATATCTGAAATATTGAAGGGACCAGAACGGGAGAATATCGACGGTGACAGTGAACGATAAATAATATTTCACAACATGCTGCACAAAACGGCTATATAGGAATTCGTGAGGCAGGTTCGACCCTCTTCCTCGAAGGTTTTATTCACGATAAAGTAAAGCAAGGAAAAATGGTAAGAGCCCTTACACCCTACCGTTATTTCGATAGACACATTTCCGAAGGATGACCGAGATATACTTTGCCACGCGCGAATAGTATGCGGCAGCGAAGCGTGAGAGAAACTCGGGGAGAGAACAAAAAAACGACGGAAGACAAAGAGGGACAGTACCCCATCAATTTTTTTGGGCCAATGCTGAACGGACGCGATCGGAGAGTGTTGTCTTAGACGTAACATTGCGCTACTCTGCCGTTATATCATCCGTGGCCGAGTTTCCTGAGCGACCTGTGAATTTTCCCAGTGAGGCGATGCCAACGGGGAGAAAAATAATTGCAGATTCTATAGGTGGCTCTCTGGGTTGAATGAAGCTTTGCGACGTGAAACGAGAACAGACATAAAGGATTCGAGGGCTGGAACTTGCATGTGTCCTCCATGTGATTTCAAGCAAGAATAAGACAATTTTTCCGCGTAGATCCATCATTTGACGACATTTAATTCTTATTTGCGTTTCGGAGTGGTATCGCAAAACCTCAAAAAATCGACTTTTCGCGATGCCGTATCTCCGTTCTCGTCGGTCTGATGGAGAATTGCACGAGTAACTTTTCGAAGAGCTCGCCGAGACGCAACGAATGAGCCAAGGAACATCCAGATAGCTCAATTTTTGTGAGCGTGACGGCACTTAAAAAATCGCCATTTTCAGGACCCATAGGGTCGTGAACATGGTGTAGATACGTGAAAAAAATGTCCCAGGACGGGGTCAAATTTTTGTTTGCTACAAATCGTCTTTAAATCATCATATTCGTGTTGCGCGGGAAATTTCCGATTCCGAAATGACCCAACAAAGTGTTTTTGGAAAAAACAAAATTTTAGCCCCTTCCGGACCCCCCAAAGTCAGAAAAGTAAATCATGAATATCGACTATCGGCACCTGGGGGGTCAAATTTTCTTTTCGTCCAAAAAAGCTTCAATTGGAGGTTACGGAATCGGAAATTTCTCTCTGATGAAGATTATGATGTTATTTTACCCGACATCTCGAAAACTCTAGGAGAAAAACGTAAAAACCCCGAAATAACGATTTTCCCACTTAAGGACGATAAATACTGAAAAATCGAATACAAAAACATGATCTTCTTGTTGTATGAGAAATTTACGATCGACATAGGCCCTCAGAGGATTGGAAAAAGGTAAATTTTTAAGCTTTCATTGTTTTCCAAATCTTATACCCTAAGCACGTCTCTATAAGGTCTGGAATAGGGATAAGTCAAACTCGTTCCTCAGAGCCATCGAAACTCGAAACTATTTTGTATCTCGATAGAGCTAGACAGATCTCAGACGACCACGGGGCTAATTTGTTGTGTGGTCATCTGTTGTCGCAATTCGGAACTCGCCAGCGCCCTCAATGTTGTGCCAAGTAGAAAAAGGTCTTTTTCTTCTGATACGTCATCTATCAATCACAATTTTTGACCTACCACGTATCTTCACGGTGAGTTCTGTATCAGAATGAAGCGCCTTGTGCTATCCCACTAACGCCATCTATCACGTTCATTCTATTTTCATCTAAAAATCATCTGGTTTTTCAATTAGTAGACGACAAACCAAAATGTCCCCACCAATGCGTCAATCATTGTTATCCGAGTACTAATATTGCGTTTACCCTCCGTTTCCTTCCATTTGCAAAACTAATTCCGGCATCCTTCCCAATCACTGACCTACCTCACAGCAGAAGCGGACAGTTAGTGTCAGTCGCTAGGACACATTCGGATTGGGTACGTTCACGGCACGTTCGAAACGCGGGTACAAGCAGGGCGTAGTAAGCTCAACCGATATCTATTTATGGAAGCAGGTTGAATGACTACATAATTGGTGGTGCTGCGGCTGCAGCATCATGAAACTATAACCCCTACATTACTATTACGGAGCTGTATCGACGTGCTTCTGACTGACGCCTCGAGAACACCCTTCCCTTTTGCCCAAAGCCCCAGCTCGAATTTCACCCTCGTGCTATGTTTGTGAGAGCCTTTCGTACCACGTAGTTCTCATGCATGCATGCTCTTCTCGACGCACGCTATACGATTGATCAATCGAATCGCAAGAGACCATCGGACGCATCGAACGATGATGGCGACCATTCGGTATTACAGATGTGACGAACCGTAAGTTGCGTCGACTAATTAGGCCATGTGATCTAGGGTCAATTTAACGGGAATGATCATACTCAACGTTCCTTTCGCCGTTTCCCATTTTCACATCGACACCCTCGCCAATCGTCCACCGAACCAACATTTCGGCTAATGCCTCATAAGCCGCAGAAACACGACATATACACGATTACGCTTCCATCGATTTATTCCACGTTCATAATGTCTATCGTACAACAGACCGTTGTTATTATACCCCTTGCGAACCTTTGCATAGGTAATTTTCGTCGCGGCGAAATACACATTTACCTGCCCCGTCGATGCCACTCGTTGTCGATTCCACGCGACCCTATGTATATAGGTACATGGCTATATATATATATATATAGATGAATGTATGAATATGTGTGTGCTCCGTGTATCAACCACGTAAACATATTCTCGCGTGCGACTGACGCTTTTACATGACCTCTTGTCGTACATGACACTGCCTATCTCTCCCTCTCTCGTGCGCGAATCCCCCGCGAGTTCCAACCCCTTCTCCGGTTCGTAAGCCAACCTCGCTCTCTCTCATCGTGAATACGGATGAGTGGGATATCGATTCTCAATTATAAACGCTAGATATAGAGGAAGAGATGCGAAAGATTATGGGACAACGAGGTGTCCTTTCGCTCGTATCCCCGAAGTCGCGTACCAGCGATTTACATCAATTTTGCGAGAGAGAATTTTGATTCGTATGCCAAGATTGTTCGGCGTACACTTTTGGCCTTTCATCCACACATTCCGTGTCAGTTGAATGATATGTGATATCAATTTTTAGTCCGGTATCATTTGCCCTTGGGCAGGATTTAAACAGACTTGTTTATTATTATGATCGATTATTTGCTTGAAATTCATAATTTTGATCTCATACCCGAGATTTTCGAATATAATTAGAAAATATCGCATCAACGCTCATTTTAATCTGAAACTGAGTGTGACAAAAAACGCATTCGATAAATCGATCGTTTAAAAAACGAACAGCATAACAGTTCGATGCCACCGAATTTTGGCACGCTTGAAACTTTTGTTAAAACCTATTATTTGCTCTACATATACGTGGATTGTAGAGATTTCATCGTGTGTCCTGTCCCTATCGTGGAAAACTACGTGTGTTTAAGCGAAACAAATCGGCCGACAGAAATGGATGCGAGAATTGGATAAATTCCGCCTGCGCAGGGGACGGTTATGTACCTCGGGTTAATTACAGTGCGGGTATATAGCGCGTATTTCGCAGGCTTTTCATGGCTCTCGACGTGGTGTTTACGGATTATTTATACCTTGGCGCATTAAACGTCCGATTCGTGTACGAGCGATAAGCAAACCAGCTAATTGCACGCCCGCCGCTGAGTGGTGAAAGGGATAAGGGCGCGTTATTTGGATAAACTTATGATGAGGTCTGAGGAATTATCATCAATTTAACCCCTTACACAGAAAAGGGTTGTAAGGCCTCGGGGTTGAGAGAAAATCTAAAGGTTAGCCAGAAGGTTATATCGAAATCAGATCATAGCGCACAAGGGCGTTCACTTTCCTTCAAATTCACTGAAGCTTTTTTTATTTATTTATTTTTCGTCACGAGCTTGGCTCTGTGTCCAAGAGTGTAGCTGTATATAGCAAACAACAGAATTCAAGTCGAATAGCGTCTGGATACGAGCCAAATCACTACGAGGGAAATACTGGTAATACTCCACGGTAGTTGTAGCTCTTTCTACATCAACTCTCCGCTTTATACAAGTATATATGTATATAAAGATCCAATTCGTAAAAGAGAGTCTCAAACCGGACGCGACAAATACTATTTCTTGCTTTTCCCTCGTTATATTCACGTCAGGTGGCGTTTTTGTATGACGATCTCATATCGGTCTCGAGTAACATATGTTTTCAAACTTTTTATCGTTAATTTCATCGTTACTATACAGAGATATTGTGGCTGGACAGCTACATATCTTTGCTTTTTTATACACTAAAGCTGCCAACAATAAAATAGTTTAATATATATATTCTTTACAGATTTTAAAATTTGCTAAGGAAACTTTTATTTTTCAGAGTCGATTCTTGTTTGTAAGTATGTTTGGGAAATTTCGAAAAATGTATTGCTCAAAATTCAAAATATTCAAAATTGAAATGTTGGAAATTCTTCGGTTATTTCCAATCACACCCCTGTCAACATTCATTGATTTACCGGCGCTCTGAAGAATTCGAAAATTTTTGTATCGGATCCAACAAAAGCCATTGTTTTTGGTAAATGGCAACGTTCCATATCCACATTCTGTTGCGTTTTAATATTTTCGTTGGAAATTCGGGGAACAGTTTATCGTTTTTGATGAAGTTTTAAAAATTCACTTCGACGATTCCGAGAAAAAGTTATTATGTTTTCTGGTCGAAAAAACTTGAATATGTCTCGGAACGAATATACACGATTGCGGACAAACAAAATTTTCGTGAAATTGTTTCGTACGCGGAATGTCTATTAGAATACACCATTATTTTTTGAAATATTACAAAGCTTACCAAGTGGAAACAATTGCTGTTTTTCCTTTGATGAGACGGCGATGGGAGGGTAGGGGGCGAGAGAAACGCGTGCCTGCAATGCGTTCAGTGTGCGAAGCTCGCATGTACTAGAGTCAGACATGCGAGGCTGCGTCGTTTAGAGCCCGTGTGCTGAAGGGGTTTCGCATGGGAGCGCCCTTGGAGGTTGCAGCTGCAACGTGAGAGAGAAAAATAGGTATATATCTAAGCAGTATGAGAGAAAAGAAAGCGAGAAAGAAAAAGGATCACACGGTAGAGGCAGCCGACGTTTTAAGTACGCTCGTCTTGAAAATCGTCTCTTAAATTTTTTCTAAATGTTTTCGACCTTATTACCCGCCCTGGTAAACTTAGAAATGTTAGAACCAGTTTTTGCAATAGTCGTACAGGTGGGCAAATGAAAGTAGAACTTCCGACGACTGCAGTGGCCTGGTAGAATCTCTCAATGTTTTAACACCCATGGAAAATGTTGGTAAAGGTTATTGCCACGCGCTCGAGGGGTACGAAAACAAAAGCCACCTCGCTGGTTCTCGTACACGCTGTACGGTTATTGTCGACGTGGTCTCAGACACTTGGGATATCCCGCACTTTTACCCCCCCCCCCCCTCTCCCTGGTTGGCCAATTCTCTGCCGCACCATTGCACTTATTCTCTCCTCGACGTCAAAAGCTTCGATCTCGTCTTTTTACGATTCTCCGATGACACCGTGACGAAAAACTTGAAACGACGAAAAGGTAAAAAAAAATTACAAATCTTCTCCTTTGTTCACGGAGGAGAGCTATCATCACGACGAGTCTTTCGTTCATCGGATAGGACCTTCCGGATTTATCGGAACTTATCGCTTTCCGATATCTCTCTCGTATAAACGCTTATGGTCCATCGAATCCCTCGGTATACGCTTTATTATTATATTTCGATCGAATTACGGTGGCCGAGGCTATTTTTATTCCATCGACAGTCTCGGGGATGATTTACTTATTACGATAAATCAGCGAAGTACCAGCTTTGGTAAAACAAAAAAATTAAATGTCATTCTTCATTTAACGTTTTTCATTATTCACTTGCATTTTTTTGGTGCAATAACCAATTCGCTTTTCGCGTTACTCGTAGCGTTTGCCAAGAATTTTAAAATACATGATACCGAATTCAGTATTTCGTGTATTTTCTTACGAGGGTCGATAATAAAATCCTTATACTTAAACCGATAATAACCGACTCCCCCTCCCCTCCCGGAGTTCATCCATTCATTGAAGGTGATCACGTGATCAACCCTGTTTATTTCAATATTTTCCAATAATCATATTAACGACACGAGTTATTAATTTATTTCAAGCCACGTTCCATCGTAATGAACTGCAACACTGCGAAAATTATATGCTCCCGAGGAATATTTGAAAATGGCAATTTGGTCATTTCACTAGAAAATAAAATATTGCTGAGTCTTTTGTGCAGCGTCCATAAAAAAATCTATCCGATATTATAGGATCGCGTCGCTATACCGCTATGAGGTCTCTGATAAAGGAAAGAGGGTACGGGCGTCGAAGATTCCCGATAATAATTCCGTTCCCGGCGATATTCCAATCGCGTCGGAAGAGAGCCAGCGAAGCGAGAGGGATGAAATCGTGGAGCATCGCCTCGATATCGAAATATATATATTTTTCATTTATTTTATGTGCATATACACAGCTATGTATGTATAAATATATACATATATGTATTCTTGTTATTTATTTCTACCTCATTGAGGATTGTATATTTGAACGTTTTATGAAAATTTGGAAATCTCATTCTTCTTCCGAGAACTCATTGCCATGGGGCCAAACGATCCCAGGTCGTGCAGGAAAAGTAAAACGAATATCACCCTTCGTGTTTCCTCCCTCTTGGAATAAACTCTGACGAATATATTTGTGTTTTTCCGAGGTTGACGATATTGTCTGCAGGGATAAAAGTCTTTTGCATTTTGGTCCGCGTTTCCCGCTCTTTTTGTCCCTGGGCTGCGAATCCGCCACTTCTTTTTTCTTTGTTTCGCCGGCGAAGCACGAGATCCCAAGTGATTACACTTTTCACTTTGAGCGCAAGCTGAAAACGTCTGCAGTATACCGGGCGGACCGCTAAGGTTGCTTTTGTATTTCTCGTTTTTATCTTCGAAATAGCATTTTCATCGTGCCGGAAATATACTTTTTTTTATTAACTATTTACCTGGACGAATTAAACGAAATTAATTAATCGTTATTTTATGGATCGTCCATGACCCAATGTAGCAGAAAATAAGGGTGGGATCAACCCTTGGGATACACGAACCGACCATTCCTGCCTGCGAGATTATTTCCTTTGTAAGACAAAGCCACATAGCTGAATAAGGGGTTTCTTCTCCTACATAAAAGAGAAGGTTGGCGTTAGTTCATACGAAGGGTGCTTTTATGATGCACGGCAGTTAAACTTCGGTCGCCGGTGACCCTTTCATGTAGCACGTGAATACCGTTTTCCTAATATGATAATATTATGTCTCTATACTTTTTTACACATTTGATATATCCATCGGAAGGGTTGAATATTTATTTTCTTCAAGGCCCTTTCTTTCCCCGACAATAAAAAAAAACAATTTTTTATAAGAAAAAAGTCACTATTCCAATTTTTCAATCAAAAGTACTTTTCACATGCTACCCAACATTTGCTCCATAAATACAACGTTATAAATTTTTTTAAATGTCGAAGTATATTTAAATTTTGATAAAAAAGATCGAAAATATATTCAATGAAAAAGGGCACGATATTCGATAGGTCATGATATTCTCCCTTCAAAGAAAATTAGTACGTGAAATGACGAAGGAAACACGCGAATCGTCTTTGTTCGCACATTTATTATTACCCTCATAGTTTGTTACATAAACATTGCAGTACTGAGAATGCCGGAAGACATATTAGTTTAGTTCCAGGCGGCCATGGTAGAAATGATCCCCTCGTAAAATACCTCGTGATCTAGGAGGCCAAATTATTGAAACCATGTGCGATAAATTTGGGGGCTTCTCGTTCTCCCCGAACTCTCTCGCCCGCACGAACTTGATCCTGGGCTAGTTGGCCTGTGTGTGGGTGCATGATCCATGGTTCCAGCTGCTGGGCGCTTTATCAGAACCCCCGAAACCTATAGAAAGTACGCCCGAGAGATTTTCCCTTTCACGAGTGACGGAGATAGAGAGAAAGCGAGCGAAAGAGAGAATGAAAAGGAGAGAAGGACGGAGTTACCATCTATGCATAGTGATCGAGGAGAATTCGGAAAAATAAGCGCCTATGAGAGACGTGGCATTAAACAGTAGACCATGATGAATGTCTCTTTTAAAAATTTAATTTCGGAAGGAATAAAGTAATTTGAAACGTTCGCTTAAACCATTTTCGACAGCTTTGCAAACTCTCGTGACCTGATTCATTCCGCCTTAATTGCACGTTTCATCGACTCCGAGCTTCATACTTTAATGATCAAATTCTTTATTTTTGTACTCCAATCACCCACGGTTTTACGAATACAGAACAACCATTAGACATGTTTTATAGTTTATTTTAGTCGGCTGGCTCATTAATATTAATGATCTGCGAATTATCAGCCCTTCCGGATCATCGGTGATACCGCTATTCGATGAAAAAAAATCGCTCAAAGTCTCGTTCGTTATCAATTTTCTGCTGTCTCGATTAAAAATCGTTTATTAATCGATAAAAAGTAAAATAGAAAGTGTACTTATCACCCTTTTATCAAAATTATGCTTTAATACTCACAACGATTTTATTCGGAGGTGCAAGAGAATTATTTTGCAGTATAAAAGCGTTAAGAAGAAAAAGCCCTGGGCCTTCACACCTCCTCACTTGCTCCGTAACGCGATATGAGAGTTTCATTGAATCGCGAAAAAGCGATAACAGAGTCCGGAAGAACCGTGAGCAAGGCCAACAAGACCGAGAAAGGTAGTTTCAGCAGAGAGAAATGGAAAAAGCATTATGAGACTTTCTCTCGCGTTTATCGACATCTCCCATGAAATCAGCATTATTCTTTGGACTCAAATCTTCCGAAGCAGAAAATCCTCTCCAGCCTCTCGTGTCTAGTTCTTGCCCTACGGCTCTCATTCATGAGAATTTTCTTTTTGGAGATCCTCCATTTACGCCTGACTATTTCAGTTGGTACTACTTTCGAACCTTCCACGCGGCTCAAAAGATTTTCACAGAACTTTTAGCAACACTTGACTATATAGTTGGGTTCACAAAAATCACAAGGGTCGAGGAAAGATGGGGATTATTTATCTTTGGGAAACAATGGAGTGTGAATTTGTGGGCCTCATAGAGACAGTGAAAATAAATAAAAAGTTCAAATTTACTCATTCGGCGGAATATGTTAAGATCCGAAATTAATTTGTGTGGCTGGAAATGTGGACAAAGCATTTCTCTCGAGGACCTCTATCGGCGTCTGACTATATCAGTTCGTACTACTCTTGATGATTACAAGCGGCTCAAAAGGTATTGACGAAACTTTCGGCGATTGTTCGTGTGTCATTGCTTCATAATACACAAAGTCGCGTTCATAAAATCACAAAGGACGAGAAAAAATCCGTTTTTCTTATCTATAAATCTTGTGGTCGCAGTGAAAATGGACGAAAGCTCGAAATAAATTCATTTGGCGGTAAATATCTAAAATCGAATTGATTCACTTGGCTATAAATTCGGAAAAAGTTTTTCCATCTTCTAGGGATTTCACCGACGTCTGACTATTTTAGTTTATACTACTTTCGAAGAGTTCCAGCGGTTCGACATTTTCAGGTAACTTTGGGCAATTTTTGATAAAACGGTCGTGTGTATTAAAAATACAAATATCGAAAATTGCTGGACATTACTTTATCGGCTTATTTTGTACGAATGGGAACTTGTGGCTTTATAAATTTCGTAGTCATACCGAGAAATTGACGAAAAATCGAAATTAACTTGTTTGGCCGTAAATATTTCATTGTATCGATACCATGGCTCTTTCTGAGTGGACCCGAGGGATCTATAGTTGATCCATCACGCGAATCATGGGACGTGGTATTGGTACTCATGCTTGGCTGATTACCTCCCCTCGAGCATATTCTTCGGGATTATATTGGGAGATAACTCGATTGTATCCTCGCGATTCGTTGGTATTGTATTCCATACACCGAATAGGATTCACGGTGTTGCAAACACAGCGTTGCCGACAGCGGGAGAAAATCGCGGAGGTGGTCCATGTGTTTATATACCAAAGCCTGGTTCAACCTCCCCTCCTCGTCGCCCTTTCACCGTCGTCCCAAAACCATTTCCAATAACTCGTCGAGACCGTACACTCGTCGGCCCCACGGTGGCTATAGAGCACGTAGAATTACATTTATACGTTTATTGTTACACATCTTTCGACCCGCAACTGACAACCCTCAACGCGAAAAATCACTTTGACTGAAAATAACAATGAAATTCATTGATTTCTGATCGGTAGGGATGTTTTTTGGTACAATTTGTCAGTTTTCATTGTTGGATTGTTACGGACTATTGATTTTCCAATTTTACGAGATATTCATACCGAGGGCACCCGAACGACATATTAAAATATCGGGTAACCGTCGTGTGGGAATTATCTATAATATCGGAGATACGAATTGGTCAGAATGAAAAATTCTAACACGTCTCTCAATGATCGAAACTACGAAAAATTCGGCAAACCGATTTTTCTTCTAATGGATATATTTATTTTCTTTCCGGTGAGTGAAAAATCGTTGTTGTAAGAATTTCAACCGTATCTCGATGTGTGATTCTGAACGAAGCGACACGGGAAAAAGAGAAAGAGAAAGGTAGAGAAAGTAAGAGAAAAATGAGTATTTCGTGGCTCATTCTCGGATCAACGATGGGAATCTTCGTAGCACGCTCGAGTTCCCATTCCCAGCAATCAAACGAGCTATGGGATAGTCGACGCGGCAATGCCCTTCGCGTGTTGTCCGAGATATACCTGCAGAGCCACGAAATTGGATATTCCCTGGACCGATGGGCTTCGGTCTGATGCGTCCCGCACTGAACTAGTAATGGTCCTCGCGTGTTCACGTCATCCTGGCACTCGAGGCCAAGATCTGGTGCAATTGGATTCCGCGCAGATCAAAGCTCGTATATCAACGATAGCTTGATGGTTCTTTTGTCTTTCCCCTCCCCCTACCCCGCCCTTCCAGTCACGTTTATTCTTCTCCCTCACCGTACTTATTCAACTTTGCAATTCATCGTATTTACTTCATAATAATAACCCATATAATTATAAAAATTATCAATTGTATCAAACAGTGGGCAGATTTATTTCAGAAAAAAGAAAATCTCGCCCTTTAATCCAAGAGGTTCGAAATTGGAAACGATATTCGAAATTAACATTTTTCCAGGGTAGGTATGGTATTTCATAAATTACAAATTACCCCCGTTTATACAGCTGTTTAATTCACTAGAGGATTTAATATAAAAGTTTCACCGTGCGACAATGAATCGACAAGCTCGAACAACAGGATTTTTGAGATTACGTCATTTACATATTTAATACGCATTTGTAATGCGCTATAACGTTTGCTGGAGTAGGTACCTGGAAAAGCTGGGTTGGCCTCGGGAATAAATTACTTGGAATCTCTGAAATGAAATGTTCCGGTCGCTGTCTCGCACGCATGCACAGGTCTCTAGAGACTCTCGAGTAATTCTGGTCTGCGACTAACAACCGCTCGAATTCCAGGTTTCCGATATAGTACCGTGTATATAGTTGGGGATATTCCGGGTCGCGCACGTTGATAAAAGTTACAAGAGTGTCAGAGTACGAAAGAGAGAAAGGGAGAACGAGGGAGAGAGAGAGAGAGAGCGAGAGTGAGAGAGAGAGAGAGAGAGAAAGGGAGAGCGAGCAAAAGGGTGAGAGAAGCGCCGACACGCATACATATGAAACACGGAAGGAAGCTTTGCCTGACCATTGAAGCGTGCGACTGACAGTTCGGCGAGGCTGTAGGATATTCCACACTAAGCTATCTATATAACGAGCGAGACCAGCGAGGGCGTGAGCGAGAGGGCGCCTCCGCGAGAAAGACAGAGAGAGAGAGAGAGAGAGAGTGGAATAGAATTGCACTCTGTGCGAAAACCGCGCGTTTGGTCAACGCTCGGTTTCGGTCTATGCAATTCTCTCGCTCGTTCTATCTTCCTTTTTGGCCCGACCATCGGGCAAGAGAGAGACTTCTCGCCGGTTCCATTACCATCGGCCAAGGTTTCTCGAAGGAAAATGTTACGAAGAAATATATAACGCGAAACGAAGTTATAGAAACGAAACTTCCATGTAAAAGGAGATCAAGGGAAGAAGTAGGGGTTGAAGGGAAAGAGGAGATACGACCACGAGACAATTCGAGAAGAGGTGTTTCCTTGTTTCAGTTTGCTCACGGCCTTCTTGGACCTCGACACGTAGCGTATACACGACGAAAAGCTCACTTTCCCTCTTTAATGTATACCTACATACCTATACATATATATATGTAGAGCACGTTAAGATAAGCTATATATATATGGCTTACCTTTACCTGGTATTTCGTATAGAATTGAATTTCAAAGCTCAACTCTATCATGACAAGAACTGTACAAGCGTCGGCTGGTGACAGCTGGTACGCTCGAAATAAGACGGGGAGAACCTTTCGCGAATAAGGAACATGGCTATCGTGTAAAAGGTTTTGTTCCGACGATGTGAACCATTACGACCATACCGTTCAGGGCAAGCTGCACCCTTATTCTCCCGGATATATTGTTTCGGGAGTTGTTAAAATTACACGTGCTTGACGTTTATATGCTACTCGCTATGCTTGGCGAAAGTTTGATAAAATGTTTTGACTTTAATGCAGTTTGTATCATTCAGTGTCGCTATACCAGTTTTCCGCGAGCTTATACGTGGTAGACGTTCGAATTCTTGTGCAGCGTATTTCATGAGATGGAATGTACGATACGACCATTTTCGAATGTCAAGTTTAAGAAAATAATTGTCTAGTAAAACGGTCAACGATGATTTAATTAAGAATATAATGACCGGAACTTGTTTCTGATTATTCAAAAAAACTGCACTGTTAATTGTATGCGTATAATCATTATTTATAAATACATTTTTACTACGCATGGATAGAATTTGGGGCAGCTGGAATAATTTGTCTCTTCGCCCAGCGAGCCCATGTGAATCGATCAATACCAATAGGAATATATAAATCCTTTTCATACCCATGAAAAGGAAAATGCACACCTCCATATAGGCAATAAAGTGTTTATAACACAAATGCAATTGAATCGAACAAACCAATGGTAATTTTTGTTAAATTAATTTAACATTATGGTAGGTTCAGCATGAACATTTGTACAAACATCTGTTGGAAAGAAATTATAATGAGAAAAGTTATGATACGAAGTTTGTATAAACTCTCTCAAAATATCCATAAATATGATGATTAATCAACACTTCGGTACGCACTCGCCGTTCCCAATTATATAACTTGTAGTCTTATGCAATCTCCCATCCCCTGCGGGTATAATTGTGGTACAGAAGCCACCAGTTATTCGCCGTGGTCTTCGCTGTGGTTCAATGGAATTATCTCTCCTTATACCGCAGCGACAGTAAACCTGATGCCATTAAAGCCGTTGCGAACAAAGCAGGTGGCGGTGTTGTACCTCCATGGCCCACCCTGCGAGGGAGATTGAGTAGCTCTCCACCGGGGATCCACTCTGTTTAGCTCGTCCGCCCCATTCTCCATTTCACGAAGCCTTCCCTCGTTTTGTCTCTCGGTTCCTGGTGAGAGATGCGCTTTGGAATTAGTGGAAATTCTGATATAAGTGTCTCAGTTGTGCGCGATTTTGTCCTGAAAGGATCGAAAGGCTTGGTTTTGTTGCTCCGGTGAGTAAGCGCTAGTGTTGGCGGGCTTTTTCATCGAAATGCCAGAAAGGGAGAGGTTGTTCGTGGTGAGGCCTGGGTAGCCTAGAGCCTGGTGAATCGGGACTGGGAATAGCACAATCGATTAGATTTCCTTTGTTCTTTCATCAGTTTCATTCAAATAAATAAAAATGAACATTTCACTTTTTTTCTTCCAAATAAGGAAATCTATTTTATTTCGATTTTACGTGTCGGTCATAAATATATTCCAAATTTGTCATAAACACTCTCAAGGTAAAGAGCGCGAAAAGAATTTCCTGTGTACCCGGGACTTTTATTGTCATAGAATAGATCCGATTTTCTTTCATTCGCTTTATTGCCCCAGACCCCAATGGTACGTGCTTTTCTTATTTTCTTTTCTCTCGTCTGACCGGGGAAAAGAAGTCTGTGTCTTTTATCAACGACGGGTGAAATCGGCCAAGTCCTCGTTTACTTTTTGGTCTCGCGTGTGTGGCTCACTAGTGGCAAGAACAAGACGCTTATTCCAGGTGCTTCATTGCTTTTTCTCCTCCTTCACACCTTCACCCCCTGCACCACCGCCCTTTCTACTCTTCTTCCACGATGGAGCGTTCTTCCTCGCTTTCCCCCGCGGACAAAGCTTCGTTCGTACTCCATCCAGCTTGATCTAGTTCTTGCTGGGCCGCTCCGTGCGCACCTTGCGCCGACGCACGGCAATGCAGCCCTCTCCTATCTAAGTTTGATAGTTCGCATAGGTGTGTGTTAACCTAACCTATATGTATCTATTGTTTATGACTAGTTAAAATAAAAATGTGCGTGTACATCGCATAAGTCGGGAATCATGTTAATACCGGGGCGAAGCTTCTCCAGATGGGACACCTTCAAGATTTCTGTGGCACCCTCCGTTCGACCGAACGACGCTTATTCTAGGAACTTAATTAGCCACTCCATCTTTTCACGTCTTCTCATCTTTCGTTCTTTCCTCCCTCTTTCATTTTCCTCATCCCTCTTTCGTGTTTTTTCATTCCACTCTTATTTTTTCCGTCATTCTTTTATTTTTCGACGAAAGTTTTCAACCTAGCGGCAATTCATCCGTGGTAACTTTTAGTTTTCAGTAAGAACCTTTCCCCGCAGTTAATGATGCGGGACGCGGTCGAAGTCGATAAAAGGTTCCGATAATCCGCTGATGGAGAACGTGAGTCTTGACGACGATTGAATATCACGAACCATTTTCTGTTTGTGGCGGGTCGGTTCGTTCGTTGACCGTAGATCCGCCGTTTAATCCAGTGTTTTTGGCGATTACATCTTAACGACGTAAAGTAGACAATCGAATGGCTCGTGGAATCATGTTTCGATGCGAATGGTACGTCGAAAATATCATCGCGAGGGCAGGCTCATTTATACCTGACGACGGTTTAGTATTTCGCTAGGTTTTGCAGACTGCTATCGATCATTTCTTTATTTCCACCCGACACCACTTATAAATGTAACGGTCTATTTTTTAATCATGGAATAAAAATAGATGGACGGATTATACGTTCGAAGTAATGGATTTTTATTAGCACATATCGACTATAGCACAAGCCCGAAATCTCCAACCGCAAGCTCACCCCCGCCCCTTTCTGTCATTCCACATATCCCGTTCCGACGTTCTTCGCCCTTAACGATTAATACACTGTGAACGACAATTTTATTCCACGAATTCATCGAATTTTCAATGTTAAACGGGTCAGTGTAGATTTCACGAGGAGTAAAAACGATTTTACGGTATTGATTCACCGGTGGCATTGTATTTGCTCGTAAAGATAGCAAGAGAGAGTGAGAGAGATATCTCCTTTGTTCCTCGACCGGAAAATATCGCGCATCGGTTATTCTCAGACAGATACGATCTGACTGGATTTGCAGCAGGAAGTGAGAAGGAGGAGTGAAGTCCCATAGGAATTCAATTAGGCATTTCTTACATCGATTAATCAGCCTTAACTCGGGAAAGTCGAATGGTTCATCCAGCACCGCGGAACTGAGACAGTGTAGCGACGATAGCATAGGAGAGATTGGGAGAGCAAGGGGAGGAATATAGTCGGCGATGGAAAACGTCGAGAGCGGGGAAAGGGGTTGGCTTGCGGGAGTTGCGGCGCGGCGACGCCAATCCCGGAGGCTCTCTCGAAGGGGTTCGTATTATAATGTGCCACATGTTGCTGGGTACCGACTCTCTTGGCCAGCTCACGTTCGAGAGACAAACCCCTCTCATTCGTCGCTTTATTTCTACGTCACGAGAGTCACCACTGAAGAAAATTTTGTTTTCTTTTCTCGCTCATCGATAGTTTCCGCTCGTACGACGAGAACGATATAAATGACGCTTGCATCGTTGTCGTTACGGAAGATCGAATTTTCGGTGATCTGACTGTAATCAAATTTTGTTATTGTTTTTTTTAGTTTTCAAATGATGCGTTAGCACAGGTAAATACGTATTTACTCGTGAAATTAAAAAATAATGAATGGGTAGAGCGAGTATTACATTTGGGAACTTACCTACCGTGACGACAAATTTTAGATTGGCTTTTCTACGCCACTGGGATTTCGAAGCCAAACTTTTGGACAGTTCGCAGATACCGGAAGCCGCAAGAGCCGCAAGCGGGTACAGCAGACCCGATGAATGGACCGCCGAGGCTGCGGTGCGGATGGTCAACTTGGATACTAGACTCGATAGAGAGTACATTCTCGACAACATTGCCTATCCGTACGCGCCTGTTATGGGACACGCGGTCGAGCAGAATGTACACACACGATTTAGTGGACATTATGTCGCACAACCAGGGAAATGATTCATTCGCCGAAAATTTCCGGGTACTACTGCCTTGCAAATAGTCAATATTTGTTCGATTTCCATTAGCTTAATTCAAACGTTTTAAAATATTGCTTTAGAAAATAACGGTCGTTCGATTTCACTCGAACTTTGGTGTTTTTTTAACTACAGTATGTGTTATTCTCGCTCAATTGTTGCAGAAGATAAACGGTTTTTCCAATTGGCTAAAAGAGGTTAACTAATGTTAAACGGTCGAAAAATAGAAATTCGTTAGCTTTTGTTGTTGTTGCAGTAAATAATGCAATTTTAATGATTGATTTGTAGAACTTAGAAATTACGAGATCATCGAAAAGTCATAACTGGTCAGTTTTGTTCGGTTTCTTTTTATCGTCGTTAAGAACACGTTCTTTAGCCGTACTTCGGTTTTAAATGTGTCACAATTTGTATTCTATAATTGTTTATATGGCAACACTGTTTGTCCAACAACTTTGACCAACGGTCGAATATTCCGAAGTACCGACGTAATGGGTGTTGGACATGCGATGTGCGGCATAAAAATTGTCACCGTTGGCTACATCGTTGGATTTCTATGCTCGTTTGACCTGACTCAACGTTCTGTATAACTCTTATAATTTTACATCTAAAATTACATACGATTGAAAAAAATTGAGTCAAATCCAACGGCCATTCAATTTACCATTATAAAACGTGAAACACACGCGAAAGAGGAAAGGAACACTCACAAATGGGACAGTTTAGCATTAACCGTACACAATGCTCTCGGTTGAAAGAACCTGAAACTGATCATTTATATGAAAACAAGAGCTCGGAGGCGAAAACAACCCTTACCGTAAAAATAAACATTTTCCATACCATTGAAGTCAAGCTAAATATTCATTTGAAGCTTTTCGTGGAAACGGCAACGTTGAAGATCGAAAACGAACGTTAATCTTATTATGAACGAAAACAGCTCAACATCGAACTTTTTGAACACTGTGGAAGTCGAAGTGCATAAGCTTTCCGAATTGTATATTTGTATATCATAAAATAATATTCTACAGTCGCCAGCCAACGAAATTTCTAAAGTCGAGTAATTTATCGGTCCATGGTAATATGGTCCATCTACTGGTGCTCTAGTTACGTTCATAAACTCACCCTTGCCTCAAAAGCTTCGTAATTTTGGGGTCACGTATCCACATTTAAATTTACGATATTTCACGTATTTTTCCTCCTCGAAAAACGGTGAAATCTTTTTTAGCCGCACCTGTCATCATTTTGAGCAGGACAGAAATAGGAAAAAGCAAAAAAAAAGAGATCGAAACGTTTTATCGGTGCCAGTCCCGGACCGGATATATGGAACGTAAAATTTATATTTATCGATATTATACCTATATATACTTACGGCATATCGATACTATTTCTATTGGTGGATTTTTTACGATGCTATCTCCGCGTTGTCTCGTCGAGCGAAATTTAACGTTGCGGAAAGAGCGGGAGACCGCGTTGCCAAAGGTGAGTCTGGTTAACGTTTTTTCTTCGTTTTTCCTCGTTTTTTTGCCCCTCGCGAATATACAAAGCTCGCACACGTGAGTCAAGATACACGAAAGGGGATTTCGAGCTCGAAACGCCAAGTTAAAAAAGGGATGCACGGGAGTGTGGCAAACGCCGCAAGTTCGTGGCAAAAAGGGTCGAGAGGCCGAGAAGCGAGAGAAAGAGAGATGGACCGCGGGCCGAGGGTTGGGGAGGGCTAGAAAGTGAATGAGAAGTTGATGCACAGCTGTGAGTACGAATGAGGACGGCGTGTCACGGAGAAAATCCACATACACAGAGTACCGAATATCTGTGTCTGTGTTTGTGTGTATGTGTGTCTGAGTGTCCCTTTGTTTGTGTGTATGTGTCTGTGTGTATGCGCATGTGTATAAGCGAAAAAAGCGAGCGACGATAGAGTGTGAAAAGCACAAGACTAGTTCAGGCTCTGTACTGGTCAGGGAGTTGAAAATGTTTGGTCGGTGGGCGGGAAATCAACTCGTTCGTTATAAAGCACATATACATGCATGGTGAATTCGAGCTCAGCGGGAGTTTGGTGAGAAAATTCGTTTCGCTGCATATAAATGTGTACCGAACTCATGTATATATATATATCTATATAGACATAGAGAAATATAGATATATAAACGCATGGCTGAACATAACCACCCTGGTCTCTGATGCTAGCCAGCTCGGCGTGCAAGCTCGCGGAGAGAACGCTGGCGAATATATATTAGCGAAGCGAGATTACACCCACCGAGAGCTTGTGTACCTACTCTTCCGTACGTCCGTCGTCGGTCTCTCGCCTATATACACATGTCCATATATGTATATATACATATATATATAAATAGAGAGAGAGAGAGAGAGAGAGATATGTATATGTCTATATGGAAGTACGTGTTTCCACAGGAGGCCGTGTGTTGAAACCCTGCCAATTTTGAGCCTACCGCGTGATAACTCGCGGAAAACGCTTGTCGGCTCAACACCCCCGTACGAGCCAAACCGCTTTCATAAATTCTCGAATCTCAGTCCGCGAATCATACTCAGCCCTTCCGGTATATCTGTAGTTTTTTCTTTTTAGGGGTGATGCAGCGAGAGGATTGGGATATTTTAACCACGTGTTCTCGACTACTTATCATTGGGTACACCCCAGGTACACCAACGATAGAGTCGGGCTTGGATCCAAGTTACAGCCCGATAACGCGAATATGAGCTCGTTCGAGAAAATGGCGGTATTATTTACGATCCGCGGGGTATTCGGTCGAATGGAAATAATGGGATCGATTTTTTTTTTAGTCAGGTTTAGTAGTGTTCGACAACGGTGGTTGAAACGAATTTCTGGTTTAAATTACGACAAAATAACCGTAGCTCTCGATATCCGATGTGGAGTTTCAGGGTATGAGAGCATTATTAATACGCTTGGGCATTTAGTGATGTTGCTTTTATTTTTAATGGTTGATTATTGATAAACTCGAAGATATCGTTCGAATGTTTTATGTCATTAATCGTCTAAGTACAGAGCACTCTATGTAAATCAACCATGGTCACAGTAAAAAATTTGTTATACGCGAGCGATTTTAATGTTGCTCATTTATAGGAGAGGCTCGTTATAGGAAAATAATATACTCGAGTCCAATCGATTCGTCATGTTTTGATACGATCTTCATAAATGGCCCACTGCGTGATGAATTATCCTGTGGCGACGGGACATCCCCCTTTTACATCGAACTTCCATATGACAGCATTCTGTATGAACTCGACTACTTTCCCCCAAATATCCTCTTTTTTACATGAGGATTATTTTTAGTCAGTTTGACTCATTAGAATTTTTTCAATTTGGTTCCATAAATTTCCGTATTTTCTGTTTACTGTTAAGCTTATCGTAAGTAAATGTGACAAGGGAACAGCGTACGAATTTCAATGTGGTAAATTTTTTATTCGTATTTAATAGATTTTAAGAATTCAATAAGTATTTTCGAGTGTTACTGAAAATCGTGGACTAATTGGAAACATCTCAGAAGTTTCAGGAATAAGGGGTCGAGTTCAAGAAGAATGCCTCGTGAATTAACGAGAGAAATTTCATCGCTGAACTTTACCATTGTTCTTCGAGTGTAGCACGCGGAGACGCCATTGTTCAAAGTGCCGAGTTTCCTAGTAGTTGGGTCGTAAGGGATTTCCGGTTCGTAAAGTCATATTGGAAAAGGAATTAGTGTGGTTAAACGGGCGGATATAGGACGTTGTGGCGAGCTTGTAAACGGTGTAGCAATCCTAATTGTTCCAAACTCTCGATCGTGATCGAACACTTAATTCAGAAGAAACTTCGCTACGGAGAGGAGATAAAGTACTGACACAAAATTACAATGACAATACTGGTTCAAGAAAAATATAAATTATGGTGCTATTCGCACATAAATTAAGCGTAAACGTCAATGTAAACAAAGATAACGCTTTGCGTTGTATAATAAAGGGACTTCGCCTCTCATAGCCTGGTAACAAAATTACGAGGGGATATTCCTCTCTTCCGGGTGTTCCATATGGATGGGACAATTCATGCGCCCGGTGCCAAATTTAGGAGAAAGATGAAGAATGTTCCGGGTGACCCATTTTGAAGGGTTCAATCATGTATCGCTCGACTCATGTGAGAAGGTTAAATAATATAGCGCGCGTTCAACATAGAAAGGATGTGCAATCTACCGGGTTATCTATTTCAAAAAGATAAAATACAGAGAAGTCGAGTCTGCCAAGGTCTTAAATGGCTCACGAGCGCTTTAAGTTGAATGTCCAGCTCTGGTTAAAAAGTGCTTACGTGATCAAATTAACAGTCCCTTATCTATAAATCGAAAGTTTGTTTTAACTCATGATTTAATCATAAGGTCAAGTTGGGCCACGTCCCACCATGGTGAACGGTTTCGTTTCTCTTCCAAGCTTTTCTACCTCTTACTGCCTCCTTCTCTCTCGACGAGGGTCAAACTTTCGTCGAACATTAATTAACCTTACACCGTCAAGTTCGCCGGAGGAATTTCCTCCATCCGCGTAACTCCGGCTCGTCTCTCACGTGTTTCATTATAAATAAAAGATTTCTTTTCAATTACGCAAAACTCATTACGTGGCTCGTTTGATGCGGCCTGACGTCTGTTTTTCACTCCGCAGCCCAGTTGGAAGAGTGCACGAGATGTACTAGTATAAAATAAGTGAATAATGATGAAGCCGAAAGAGGAGGAGAAAATGAGGGAATGGAGAACGAGAGAAAAAGAAAAAAGGTGTCCCATAACTCTCTTTCGACCTCCTATGGTATATCGGCTGTTAGCGAAGAATTTAATGAAGGCATTTCGGTGTGCACTGGAAAAACAGAAACTTAATTACTCCGAATATGTAATGGTGCAGCGTTTCCCTCGCTCTCCCGCTCTTTCAACACCGTGAATATTTCCACCGCTAATCGAGGGTGGTGTATCCGTTGCGGTATGATTATGAATTGCACAATTACGTTATCAACGATACTACTTATTGATAGCAGTTGATGCATAAAGTACATACCACCGCTCGGGAAATCGGCGATTGCATACGACGGCGATTTGCCGGTGTTCGACCGATAACGTGGGGACGCCTGTACGTGCGTGCATTTATCGATCAAACATTCACTTGTGCGGTTGACCTGATATCGCAACACCCGCTCCCGCACACTTGCGGCTGTGATGGTCGATGTCGATATCGTAAATCAGTATATATATACAAGCACCTACATATAACGTATACGTCTATGGCAATCCTCCAATCGTGTCATCACCTGTTAAGACGCGCCTACCACATTGACCTGAAATGTCACATACGGTCAAGATCGATGGAACAAATTAGCCTTCTTCGTGGCGAGTGCATCGATCATTTCGCCACCTGTTACGACGCATTAACCACGCGGACGCACTTTTAAATCGTCGAGGGTCATCAACGAAAGCTGCTGTCGCAGAATGTCGAAGTTGCTCGATACTAATGCTTCTAAAGTCTGTCCCGAAGCAAAGTGACCCCCTGCTGTATAGATCGCCGATGTAAAGAAATGGTGAACTCGAACGTGTGGTTCCGTAAGGTCACTTGTTGCCAGCCAGACAGCCACCAGCCAGTGAGTGAGTCTAGCAGCCAAGCCAAGCCACGGAGGCAGTTCCAACGACAACCTGTTAGGGCAATGTCACGACACACATTCTAATATTGATCTACATTATTCAACACCCTTTCCTCGCCGCCCTCGTTCTGTGTCGCCAAATCAACGCGATCGGCCAACACGTTGCGTATTTTCCACCTTTGCAACCTCCAGTTCCACAAATGACAAAAAACATCCTGATCAAGGCCACGAACGTGAAAAGGTCTATTTTCGTTGACACGTACGATAATGTCAACGAGCCGGCAGCGATGTCAGCATAATGCCACGAAAACATTCGGCATCGTTGTCGAAAAACACAACAACATAGGTCACCTTGAACGAGACAAACGCGGCATGCAGGATACAAACGTCCTTGTGGTTTTTTTGAATGCTATTACATCGACCGTGTTGGTTTTACCTTGTTGGATCCACCGACGGGAAGAGGGCTTTCAGGTGAGCTTTGTGTAGCTCAACTCTCGGCTCAAACTGCGTCCTCGAAACGTGCGAATAATGTAGCAACGGGGTGGTGTTTGCTCTCTCTTGCATCTGTTTATACTAGAAAGCAGAGGCGACGACGAAGCTGTTGTTTCTATATATCTATATGTACAAATGTATACAAGTAGCGTACAGTGATACTTTACGCACTGAGAGTACAACGCTCTCTCTCTCTCACTCCTGACGATGATGGAGCGGTAAGTAGGTCGTTACCACACACTTCCCTACGAAATACAATGAGGGAATGAGAGCCTCGAGCGGACATAGGTCTTCTCTCACGCGGTACAAACTCTCCGACTCTCCACTCAGTTGCTTATATAGAGATTTGTACATACGTGTATATCTGTAGATTCATGTTTCACTCGTTCGCTACGTTAAGGAGATAGTGGGTAGTGTGTTGATACGGGCGCTATAATAATACAGCACCTGGAAACTGGAGGTGTTGGCCCAATATGCATTGCGGCTAATTGTGGCTTTCAACGACGGCGTACATACATGTAGGTATATACCCACATGCCTAATCCGAGATGGTTGCAAGTTTCGTTGACCAGCACAAACATAATTTTCTCGCTGTGGACGTTAACTGATTGATAAGAGCTCCCGCCCATCGCAACTTAGTCCGTTTAAATTTCGGCCATTAGCGCGATATCTCCGAGATTCATCGATCGGGCAAAAGTCATTGTGACGTAGCACGAAAACGCGATCATGACTATAATTATGGCTTTCAGTGACGACGCGTCGGCAGATAAATGTCAAGAAGAATTTCATTTGACCTATACGAGAAGCATTTGTTTTTCTTATCCGAATCTCGTCTTAACTGATCGACCTAACGGAGTAGTAGCCTTACGTGAATCATATCCTTTGCCGGAGACTAACCTCCGCTACCGCTCTTCTTTCGGAAGACTTTGCAAGAAACATAAAAATCTCAAGGTCCTGGAATCTCTTTACGATCCATAGATCCTTGCCCTTATAGCCGTAAACGATGCTAGTACAGTGAGCTGCAGCCGTTCCGAGCGAGTTTAGTACCAGACGCCTCCGCTCGCGCGCTCGCCACGGTTACCCCTACCCTCTCGCCGATGCCTGACCGTGTAAGCGCTCATTCTACTTGGGTAATAGGCGGAGAGAAAGAGCTAGAGCTCAAGGCAAGAGTTAAATGTGTCAACGTGATTTATTTTACGAGCATGATTCTCATTTACAGGTGCATCATTTTTCCAGTAGTTACATCTATGAATAGTCAGCCCGATACAAATTTAGCAATATTTATAGCCACGAGCCGATAAAATAGAAAAATACAATGCGCGAAAAAGGAATTGACGAACTTTGATCAATGTTACGGTATGAAATGGAGATAGCATTGCGAGTCGTATTACAAAAGAAGTCCGTCTCGCCCGAGGCTTAAGCATATACGTATGAGTCTCTCTTTTGCTTTCGAAGGCCGATAGGCTCGCAGTGTCGACCTTTCGGTAGTGCACCGGAAAGGTTTAGAAGCAAATATATACGTACACATATAACAATGTAAAATGGAAAGCAGGACAGCTTTAGCAGTCGCATCGTAAAGTACACATAAGCCAAGTATACATATAGTTATAGATATGAACGTAGACAAAACACGCACTGGGATTGTCGAAGGAAACCGTAAAACTTTACACTTAACTTCTCGTTGTCCCAATAATAATGGACTTATGCATGTGCCTCCGAGGTAGCGATAACTGGCGATGTGAAATTGATCGTCTCACGGACACATACGACGTCGCAAAAACGATATTATAGAGGCAAACAGTGCATGTGATTGAACACCGGAGAGAGATAGAGTTATATGGAGGATATCAAAGCATATAATGTGATATTATCAACATATATTTACCTCCGGTTTCTCATCACATACTCAACCAGCCTCGTGCATATTCCCTGTCCATTAGTCAAATGTACGGTTTCATAGTTATAATTAACCCACCGTTCCACAATTCAATTCATCCGGCGCTGTGAATATTTAACAGAGAGTGACACCGTCGCCTCTGTGCTGATAACGACTCTACGAGGACGACTTGTCGCAAAGCTTCCTCTCTCTTTCACCCGAACACATACACACATACATACACTACATACACTCTTCGATGATATATATACGATGTGTATAGTGAGACGCGACTTAATACGAGACCTCGTATATTCGTACAGTGTGCAACGTAAACGGCGAGAGACTCCGTCGCGCGGTTTCAGGGTTGATGGAGGCAGGCTCGGGAGTATATTTGCCATTTGCACGCATCCGTAACACGGACGATAGATCGGAGGGAAATGCAGGCGTATGTGGGAGCGAAGAGAGTGGCGCCACCCCTCGACACCTGACGGCCAAAGTCATTTGCACGGATTATACTCGCGAAGGAGCGATCCTTGAACCCGGCGACCTTAGACTTTCGGTGTGCTTGCAGGATAAGAGATATGCCTCCAATATCGCGAAACGACGACGTGTCGGCTTATATATACGTATATACTTTTTGTACGTATAGGACGTAGAGTGCATCACGCATATGCACTCCTATATATAATACATATATATATGTAGCGTTGGTAGCCCACTATCGCTCGATAGCGGAACCTCTCGCAGTGCAAATTATTCTGCAGTAACGTGTCTTAGAATTCTATCAAGCCCGAGCGTCCCATTAATCAAGGAAACCGCGGGATATATCGTTACTGTACATACCGAAAGCATATGCCATCAAAGAGATTCTGCAGCGTTGTTGACGATACCTCTAATGGCTCACGAAAATTCGAAACTTTATGCAAGCAACGTTTTACACATCTCAAATTTTGTATGCAAACAAGTTGGTTCAGACGAGACTTATCATTTAAAAAATCAACATTTTTTTCAAGTATATCCATAATCTAAATAACGTTTGTAAAATATTTGATTTTATTTAAAAAAGACAAATAAATTTATAATTTTTAGTTTGAACCACGGTTGAATATTACATTTCCTCGTGGGACTTGCTTGTTTATTGCCTAAATGAAATTCCGAGACTCTAATCAGTGACAACTTACAATGTTCGAAAAATGTTGTAAAATAATGTTTCGAACACATTTATGAATTTTTACACGAGTACAAATTTCAAATTCGAACAGTGATATATTAAGATGTGATTTGAGTTCTTAATCCTCAAATTTGACAAACGTCGTTAAAATTGTTCACGAATTTTTTTAATTTTCTCCGAATTTTTAACTCAGTAGATACATTTTTATCAATGCAGAATTTGAGCCGAACAATAACATCGCATGATTTTCATTGTTTACACACGCGCATTATTATTTTTAACGACACGAAGCTCGCGTCACGAAAGAAGATAAAAGACATGTTTTGAGGTTCGAGGAGAAAAACGAGTAAAGGACAAACATGAGAAGAAACGAGGAAGAGGACAAAATAGGGGGTTGGAAAATTGACGCAAGTAAGTCATTTGTTTGCTGTAGCGGCTTTTTCAAAGACCCCGGGGCGGAATCGTATCTATATGCGTGTTATGTCAAAAAGGGTATATAGTAATAGACGTACATACGGGAAGTCTGATCAAACATTGTACGTGCATATTTGCAGGATTCAGGACAAACATATTTCCTTTTGTTCAAACGCGAAGATTTGTCTTTAGCCTCTCTTATATTTCTCGTGTAACGTCAAAAGAGAGAGAGGGGGGGGGGGAGGGGTAGAAAGATCTAAACTCGCTCGTGTCGACCACAGGAGTAAAAAGACATAAAGAAAAAATATAAGAAAAACAAGTACGAAGCCCATGAGCGCGCACACACACTCGATATAGACGACAAAAGCCTCTAACAGAGTCTCTCGTTCGGAAAATCTGGTTGGCATGCTCTAACGAGCACCAATGACTAAGAGAGTTCAATTTTCACCCCGTCTCGATTGCGATATCCACCAGTCCCTATTCGCGTTACGCTTTCCACACGTTACTCTTTTATCGTTTCTTCTCGGAGGGACTGCGAACGTTTACTACACTTGGTTCGATTCTCTTTAAAAAGAAATACACTTACCGCGCAGCTGGACTCTCGATTATACGATGACTCAATTTTCTCGTATCTGCCATGAAACATTGAATTTCTCGTTCGACCGATCGATAGGTAACTATACCGTCGAGGATGAACAAAAATTGGCCGACACTCTGAATCTAAAGTTGAAGTAGATTTGCGGATGCCATTTTGTTCTATCCGTCAGCTGGAAAATAAATTTTGCACGGATCGTGCAATGTTTGTTTTACGGACAATCGTAATAACTGATTGATCGATATCGTCGTGACGCATTCGCGCATATGAATTCTCAATTCGTACAAACACACGAAAGCTTTCAGCATATCGACGAGAAATCTCTCGAGAGCACAACAGACCTGTTTTGATATTGCCGCGCGAGAACTACAGTTGCACGCGTTCCCGCCCCATACTCCTGCTCTCGGTGTTCACCTCGTTCCAAGTTTGCAGTTTCTGCTTCGAATAAAAAAATAAAAATACGGAAAAACAGCATTGTCCCATCTCGGCACGTAACTCTCTCTCTCTCTTTCTCTCCCTGTCGCGTTTTCTCGCTCCATTGCGACTCGGAACTTTTTCAGATATGAAACCCCTTGGAGCTCCTCTGTGCGAAGCTCGGGGTCGTGGGAGTGCTATGAGGGGGAGTCGGTGCAGAGAGACGGCCAATTATTGATTCACTGTGTGCACTTTGCTTCGCGGACCGACTCCTGGCATCATTATACTCGAGAAACACGCATAGGTAAACTTTGGCATATTCATCAGAAAATCATCTGGGGTGTTCGATGATTCGAAGAGCACGTCATCGTTCGATAAAAACTCGTACCTAAATGAGACCCGATTATTTTTTAGCTAATATTTTTACTAACCATGCGTTGCATGTTGGGAGATGGAGTAATATTTTGTTTTCTTCGCATTGATGTTAATCGGTTGATCAACCTATTATCGATCGATCTTTATCTTTCGATTAATTATCGATTGGTCTTTATCGATTCGTAAAATAATTGCCCATTGCGTTTTCTCGATTGAAATTATCGAACGTATTTATTGTATAAATTATCAAACTGATTTTATTAGACATTCTCTTTCAGGATATTAATTACCGAATATTGTTCGTGTCCCAGTTTTTGAGAAGGAACATATACGAAGAGTTTGGCACGCGTCAAGGAGGCGAAGTAAAGCGATGAATATCTTAGAAAATCGGCGTTTACCCTTGGAAATATCATTACGAAAATCGGAATCAAGCTGGCTTAAAGCGACGCGCTCGATAATTGGATGAACCTCTCTGGCTTCGACGTTGGAAATATCGACGGTTTTCTCTCGCAACAAAAGTGTCAAGTGTTACCTAACCATGATTCTGGGTTGATTTACAACGGTTAGAAGATTTTGTATCACCATCAATCCTGTTCATACATATATCGGGCTCTCTGTGATCGTCGGAAACTTGCTTGAGGCACACACACATAGACAGCTTCCTTCTGGTCTATCTATCGTTCCACTCGCTACGTTTTCCGCTGTTTCCTCCCTCGATCTCCTCTTCCACTTCGGCAAACTCTCCCCTCGCTTCGCTCTACGATTCGTGTTTTCTGTACTTTGCCGTACTCCGACTCTCGAGACGAGACTTATCCTCGTGGCTATCTGGCAACGTTCCAGCTAAATCCGTAATTGGAGTTGGTCAAAATGCGGTGACGGCTGTCAGACGCCGATTTGACACGTTCTATCCCCCGGTCGTTTCGATAACTTTATCAATTTTATCGCGATTCTCAGCACGAATTCTTTCGCTGTGAAACTATAGTCGCTTCAAATATCTTTATGACGTTTTTATTCCCTTTTCGATATTTACAGAGGTATCGATATTTCGATATATTCTCGATATTTGTATTTACAATTTACGGACTTATCGAAAATTTAATCAAGATCGATATGTAATTAAAGAAACATCGTGTACTAATGAACATGTACACGAGATCGCGTAAATCGATCCTTATAGCGAACGATTTCTTTTTTATCCGCACACTCGTTGCCTCATTACTCACCATCGTATGTGTTCTGACCCTTATCGTTCGTTTTACAAAAGGTTGACGATGAACGGAAAAGCCAGAATGATTTACGACGTGTGGCGTGATATTACATCCTTTCAATTCTCCTTCTCACGGTACTTTGAGCTTTCGTCCCACGTCCTACCCCCGACTCCACCTACTATCGTCCGAACAAAATATACCACCGACGCGATTCAGATTCAGACGACGTAACCTCGTTGCCTGGAATAATTGAAAATGCGGTCGCGTTCGCGAGTACTAATGGCCCATGGCGTGCCTCTTGGTATTTCTTGTAAGGAGTCTCATAATTGTCTATAACATCGTTCACTGAATCGACTTTAAATTTACGTTAGTTAGACTTTCGAGACAAGGGATTACAACCAGAGGCAAGGTGATTACTTTTATTTCAATGAAATTTATTTAAATACGCATTAATAAATTGATATTTATTCAAATTGAATTACTCGAAGCCGACATCGAGAATGGAATTCTAATTGTACTCCTCGCATACCACATTCTTGTACTACGCGCAAGAGACTTTTTACTTTGCAGTCAGTACTTTGTACTTCATACTTTATACATGATATTTTACAATTGGAATTTTGTTCTTGGTACTTTGTATGTTATAATTGATATTTCTAAATTATTATTTTGTAATTGATACTTCGTACATTGTAAACAATTGTTTGTATTTGTTATTTTGTACTTAGAACTTAGTACTGGGTCTATGAAACATGTTTGACCAAAAAAAAAATTTGATTATAAACTCATTTATGAAAGAATCGGAATCAATATCTCTTCCACGCCACATTCTCATTGAAGCGGTATTTCGTGTAAAGCACACATGTTACAGAAAATTAAATCACGAGTCTCGTTTACCTCATGCAACAAAGTGGACATTTTAAGAGCAATTCGGTGGCGCCTAAAGGCCGGCGTTATTAAAGGCCTGTGCTATTACAGAAAATATTTTCATTGCTCGCAGGTAGCGAAAGCCTTTGACCGTTATAAAAGTTCCGCCGGCGTCGAGTGAAATATTTTATAAAGAGCCGAGGCTCACGGCTTCGCGACTGTGAGAGCTATCGTAGTACGGGAGTTTATCAAAACCTCGTATATAGGAGAGGATTCTCACTCTCCCTCTCGTTCGAGCACGCGGCCAAGAAGCTTTTGTGAGTCATCTCTTTTGAAAACTTCGCTCTCTGACGTCCCTCAGGAAATTCAGCACTTCTTTTGCGAAACGTGACGAGAATTTCGTTGCTCTTTTTAATGGACGCTTAAATCAATTAATTACTTACACATTTGGTAAATAGTTAACCGTACAAACGAGAGACAACCAACTGGCTACAGTTTGCGGAAATGGGATCGTTTCTCGTTGATTTGATGAAACTGCTCGTTGGCTAATGGACACAGCATGGGCAATGTGCATAAAGTGGAAGAAACGCTCGCAGCCAACGGCGAGATGCCCAAATACTTCTGCAAATACGAAAAAGGAGCGAGGAGGGGGGGGGGGGGGGGGGAAGCAAGAGGAAGTAAACGTCGGTTGTAGCTTCGGATAAATAAAGTGAAGAAAAAAAAATGGGACCATCGTTTATTGGCATTTTTATCAGCGTTCGGCTCCTACGGGTGGAGAGTCATTCACTAACTCTTTTATGAATGACACCTCGAACACAATAAAGCGTGCCTTCGAACAGGTTCCCTCGGTACCTTGATTGCCTTTTACTTATGATCCTACAAAGAGTGCGGCCTTTTTTTATTCTCGCTTCTACCCCAACGCATATTTTTAATCCTTTTCGAACGTTTCTACTCCCCGCGTCATTCTCGAACGCATGAATGCCCGTTAAAAAAAGAAACACGAAAGATTCGAACCGGTTAGATTCGATAAGAAGTCAGCATTTTATTCGATATCGACGTTTGCCTCAAGAATCATCGTGGCAGAAGAGAATAAAATAAAAGAAAGAATCGTATCGAAAAAAAATATGTACGCTCTTCGATCTGGAAGTAATATCCGTCATGTTTATCCCTTTTTTATCCGTGGTGACATTTTAGAGAAAACGATATCTTTTTTCGGGGATATTGTTGATTTTGAAAAAATATCATTTGCGTCGAGAGAGAATATTCACGCTCGAAAAAATAACCCGGAGATTGTCACCGACGTATAAATCGTTATACGTTGGCGATAAAAGAAAATCTGCGGGAAACGTGTCACTCTCGCTTAATAACAAATTTTTACGCTGATGAAATAGTACGTGGTCGCCGTTATTCTCTTTCGCGTTCGCGTCATCATCCCTTGCATCCGAAAGCCGCTTTTCAATATTCGACGCCTTCCTTTTTTACATCGATATTTCAGGTCATAAAAGTTATTCGTGGAATAGAAATATGAAATATTATTTTCCTATGAACGGGCATCGTCGAGGAAGGTTGAGTCACGATACGAGGTTTATTCCGCCGCTGTTTATTCCGTTCTGGGTAAAACGATTAGCCATGGATATTTCCTGATGAGTCAAGGCACATAATGCTTTCAGATTAGCCGAATCTATATCGAACGAGCGCAAGAACATTTCATTCATTATTTACAGTCAGTTTCGCTATAAGCTTGACGTTATCTTGTTCGTACCACCCTTACAATAGCATTAAAAAAAAATTAACCTCAAGAAACTTTTTTCGTGCTTTCCAAATGGAAATTTCCATAACTCATTTACTAATATATTATTCTTTTTGCAAGCAGCATTATGTCTGTTATATGACTCTTTCACAGAGCTTTTGAAAAATAAAAATATGTAATTGAAAAAGCTTGTATTTTAGACCGATTTTTATTTGAGTTTGCATTCGTTTTTGCATTCGTTTTTTCCACTAGTTCATAACCTTTCTCTCTATGGCTTCCTTAATCTTATTTTGACGATACGAAGCATTATTTTTAAATATGACCGAAAAGCACCAAGTCATCGCACTTCGACTCTTAGCGTCGGTACGGAGACCGCTTCACTGCTCTGTGGTGCTCAACGGCGTCACAAAGTTGGCTGATGCTACTAGTTGTGGTGCCATCTATACCTAACGACCCGTTGACCGACCGTTAGCAAAAGCCGTGCTGTTCTGCCCTTCGAGCAAAAACCTCTCACATTATCATCGGCCTCGACGAGTTTTTCGACGCTTTCTGGCTTCGTCTCTCGCGAACCACGTCCCCCCTCGTCACGACAATGCCTACGAGCTGCGCGAGCTCTTTCCTGTTTAATAACTAACGAGAACGTGTCTATCCCTCCAGCGATGAATCCTTCGAGGCGAATTTTCGCTCATGTCTGGCGCGCAGTGATTACGGTCGCTGTTGGGTCAGACGCGCCGAGCGAACATTTTTCTTCACATTTTGTCGTTTAAAAAAACGTTTTATTTTTACAACGTTGCCAGTAGTTCGAGCGTCAGTCTCTGGAATGTCCAGAAGAAAAATTCGTGGCACGTCGCGGTCTCGTACGTATTCTGAATTTCCCGGGTCCCGGAATCTCCGGAAGATATATTTGAAACGGTTGAAAAGCGTTATATGTTTCGAGGGAAACGGATCGTCTTGTTTTGGCGTGGCTCGTTTGTGAACTAGACAGGGGTCTCTCGTTGTCTCGCTGCCGCTATTTGCTGGTGTGCAAATAGGACATCAGGATCGATGGGCGACAGTCAGAATTGCCGGCATTCTGATTTCCAGAGAATCCGATCCTCTCCAAAGCTATTTTGGGTCAAGGTTGTCCAATGTCTCTGCTCTTCCGCCAACACTGCTGAATTTATTTCGCAATACAAACGAAAAAGGATCGCCGTTTATTATTCATCGTTTTAAGTTTTCCAGTACATATGTAATGATGTCGTAATCAACGAATAAAATACAATATAAGATTCTGAATGAAATAAAAAAAGATTACTTTACTTTCAGTTTGGATAAAAATTAACTTGCTGAAGTAACTTTAATTCAGTTTTTCAATCAAGTTGCAACTGAATTTGTCTACAATTTTAATTCCACATAGATTTAACTGTTAATATATTTTTCCAAAATCTCAAAATTGATAACTTAGACTTCATAATAAAAATTATAATTATTTTATATTTCGGTATTTGTTAAATTAAAATAGAATGTTCCACTAATTACGAATCGCCATATGTTTCAGTCCGTAGCGCAACATCATGAACGTAAAAAAGGGTCAAGTTGGCACATATTACTTTTCCTTCAATAAAGCGTAAGAACGCGAAAAACCACTCTGAAATAACTCTCCACTGTGTATGTAAGAGACCCATAGTTTGCACAACTTTTGCAGAAAACGGGGGTACAAAAAAAACGTGAACTTGGTCGAATATACTCCAACTCCTGCGACACGTCTGCGAAACGTATAATATTATTCCGAGCGCATCGACTGCATACATATGTAATGGACACTGGTATGAATTCCGCAGGTGCTATTTTTGTACCTCATCGTTGAACTTATACGTGCACAGGGCTAGATGCCTCCCGCTCAGCCTTGTAATTGAAGATATTCGTATGCACTGCGAGGAAAATTATATTTACACATACGTTTATATATATGGGGTAGATATAATTTTCTGTGAAATAAACGTAAACAAAGTACGAACAATACGACTGGATGAGTACAAAAAATATTTCATACGAAGAAGATATCCAGGTCATTTTTTCCAAGTGTTTTTTTCCTGAATATTTTATTACTTTTTTTTAACTATCGCAGCCTCCACCGGATCGATTTCTCTCATATAATGCCTGCTATAGCAGTACTGGCATAAGCCATGTGATTCATATTGGCGGACTTAGAAAATAAGCTCGAAAATATCTTCATCCTCTTCCACCACACTGACTTTTCCTTGCAGAGAGTGGCAAACTTGTACGTCACCTTGAAGATACTGAAGACCATCGGTATGATTTGAGTGAAAACTTCGATCTACATTAATAACGAAGAAACTTTAAGATCTAATAATACGGTGTATGTGCGCATGTTGTAGCTAGTAGAAAAATTTAAAGTTAGGGTTGCAAGCTCGTCTTTGGCTAACGAAATTACATAAGATGTTCACGTACTATCGGAGCAAATGAAATAGCAAGCAAGGTATGAGCGCATGGGTTATGAGGAAATATACTACAGTGAGTTGTAAATTGAGACTTCTTATACAAATGCATTGGATGTAAACATGTGCATATAATGTAGCTGGTTGTCGAGGAAGCTTAACGAGAATTTACGCACGTATATATAATGATGCGAAATAAAGAATGAGAGAGAGAGAGACAGAGAGAAAGTTGCAAATAAGTTCGGGAGCCGACATGGCAGTATTACATATAAAAATAATGATGGTCAGCCTCTTGTTTCATCCCCATCCCATGGGAAAATGATTACGAAGAACTCGGGAAACTCGAACCGCAAAGTTTGAAAATTCCTCGGGCGGTTTCTTCGAATATGCAGTGATGAAAGAAAAGGTGTTTTGTATAAATATATATATGTGTGTGAATATCTTGTGAACCACTTGAATCTTCAGCCTTGTATCAGCTACGATCCTTGAGTTTTTTCGTATTATCTGTAATTTTTGTAACTTTCTCCAGCTGCTACTTTTTTTTTTATTAAGTGGAATAAGGGGTCGGGTCGCAAATATTTAACACAATTTTTAGAAAACGGGAATTCACGAATTAATCAGAGTTAATCGATTGAAGCCTGGCCAATATATCCAGGTAAAAAGCGCTTGACATACGTCGCGAGGACCAATTTACTGTTTACGATGAGAACGTCATCACCTGTGTGGTATACATAAAGCGTCGAGCGCAAAATGTCGCTTTTCACCGAGAATTTAATATACGATGCTCCGAGCCTTCGCTCGCAAACTCAATTTGTGCCTTTTTTCGACCGAATTTTCGTGCGAGAGAATTTTAATCCATGTTACATGACAAAAGCATTTTTTTTTAAATCGGTAGCTAGAGGTCAACCTAGTGGAATTGTTAAAGCTCCTGAGCACACACAATACGTGTATTATATTTCTGTCCGTTATTATTGGACGAAACGAGGGTTGTGCATAATTTGAAGGCTAGGAGTAGAGAGGGTAGAAAAACGAAGAAAACACACAGCAAATACTAAAAACGAGTGTTGCGAGTGAAGTTGAAAACGAGATTCAAAAAAAATGCAGGCCAGGGGTGTCTCATTATCCAAGCATTGTGGAACAACGGGGGAGCAAATGAGAGGGCGATAGAGAAAGAGAGAGAGTGAGAGAGAGAGAGGTGGAAGAGAGCTCAAGCACGGTTTCCCACCTTCGAAAAAAGAAGGATATAAAAATTTAATTGGACATTTCCACAGCGTCACGTTCGGACGAGCGGCGCTCAACAGCCAGGCAAGCGAAGCATCGAGACACGTTATTCCAACTGTGCGGGTGTGCCATCTGGTGCAACTGCCCTCACACGTGTTGCGAAGTGGTGGGGAGAATACCGACGGTGATAGCAATAGTAGAGGTAGGATGGTAGGGAGAGAGATGAAAGTGGGGGATGCGTGTGCTATCGAAGGCTGGTGGTGGTTGGGGAGCAGTGCGAAGGCACGTACGAGTTGCACGCGTTCTCATAAGTACCTATCAAGAGTGAAGCAGGTATTCGAGATGCCGCGTGACCCCGAGACATTGAATAGTGAGAGGGAAATGCCGAGAGACAGGGTTTAAATATCAAGCAGCGATGTTATACGAATTTAGAATTCTTGAAAATCGTAAGTTTTTAAACGGCTCGATAACGCGACGGTTTACCCTCCCCGGTAGATCTCAAACAATACCCGAAATCGCCATCGAATAGATGACGATTGTCTGCTCATAAGGGTGGCCTTTTATATATTCACATTCTCTTTTCTACGTAGCTCACGCGAATCCAATATAATACCAAGCCACAGTACGAAAATACAATTTTCGATACTTTGCAATTCGAGTATATTCTCGAGAGTAGCGCGGCCCCGGCAGTATCAGCTGTAGCACATGGCGACCGTTCAGCCCGCGGTGTACTCAACTCTGACCGGCCGTGCAAACCAAGAGCCCCTGGGCTTGACAGGTGGAGACGCGTGGTGGTGGCCCCGCGTACCAAGTCGGTCTCGCCGCCGCCGTTGCCGCTGTTGCCGCTACCGCGCCACCGTCGACTCCCATCGTTGTCCCCCTTTTCGTTCCCCACCAAACTGCCTTTTCCTACCCCCGCCCGAATCCCACCAACCACGTTCATGACGTCAAGACGCATTGCGACATACCCTCCTGCTCGTCGGTACGGTATGCTTCTGTGCTCGGTGCTTCTGTACCGTTACTGCTCCTCTCTGACTCGCTCTTTCTCGAAGAGCTCCTTCCCCGTCACCACCAGAGGCAGGGATAGTGAGTGAGTGAGAGAGAGACAGAGCGAGAGACAGAGAGAAAGAGAGAGAGAGGGAGAGAGAGAGAGAGAGGCAGACAGACAGACAGAGACAGAGACAGAGAGAAAGAGATCGAGGGAGAGGGGAGGGAACGTAGAGAGGCCAGATCCACTACTACCCTCGCCCAAATTCCACAGCCCCCAATAGCGTATACTACTTAACGTCAACCTCAGTGAGATATCCTGTACCAATCCCTGCTTGGATATAACGAGATAGGGCTAGCTACGCGGGGTGCCTTCTTTGTGGTCTGCTTACAGTTAGGAAACCCCGAAATAGTGCAAATAAACCGGAATCCAACCACCCTGGCAACGATAGAGGGCTGGAAACCATACACGGACGCTGGACGCGTGGAAACCTCGTAGAAACCGACAGGAAGAACCGCTGGTCCACCACTTGTATGCTGTACAGTGCAGGCAGCCGCAGCTTGGAAAATGTTGACCCCGTGAAAATATGTATAAGGAGCAAAGGGCTCTCGGTCTTCTCTCTCTCTCTCTCTCTCTCTCTCTCGCATTCTCTATCTTTCTCTTTTCCCTCCCTCGCTCTGTTCAGTCAAGGTGAGACGGGAACATTTCTTTGTTTTTTGCCTCCCGTCGTTTCACCTTCTACTACTGCTTCAAAATCCTCGAGCGTTCGCTGCCTTTGTAGACGCAGGTGAACCGTCCCTCCCCCCGCCCTTCTCGACCCATTCAGAAGGTGGGTCCACCATATAGCTGCAGTGAATAGCTTTTAGGTGGATTTTCGATGTTTCTTCAACTGAAAAGGATTTATGGCAAATGGATTAAGTTGTTTGGCACCCCACCGTAGCCACGGAATTCATAGCTATTACTGTTTTCGAATGATTTCTTCCATCGATGCTCCGCAAGATGAACTATGACTGTTGATGTCATGAATGTTAGCTACTCATGCGGAGAAAATTACGGTTCGTGTTATTTCATCTCCGTAAAGTGCGGAAAGGATCCGGCTGTGCATAATCCAACATTTCAAAGTTGAAAAGAAAATTGCGATCTCCACGATTATAATCAATGCAAACCACGTAATTGGGATTAAGCGTGACGTATTTCAACGATCTCGAACTATGAGTAGCTCTACATCCGTTTCCGTAACTTCTAGGCTATCATTGCGTTTCAACACCGGGATATCACTATATAATCTAGATCGTGGGTCCTCATGGACTGATACTCGAATTACCATCAATTACCATCCGGCCCTAACAAGACGAGCTTACTTGGGTCAATGCGTGATGGGCTGCTACCGTGTCGTGTTTTCCTTTTTATTCCACGACGAACAAGTGCCACTTAGGTCGCTCCTCAGACAATGACGTTGGATATCCTCTTCAACGAAGAGCCTCTAGCTTGTCAGAGGGGCGTACGCGAAGGAGAAATGAAAGTTTGCTGGGATGCTTAAGGATGGAAACAAAAATAGAGAGCGTTCTAATTGCACGACATTTTAAATGAATTAGTATTGCTGTTTTTCAGAAATTGTCCAATAGAAATTTATAATTATTTATTATCCCTGCAATCTTCAAGAAATAAAATTATTTCTTGGATTTTTTTCATTAAATTCTTGGGGTCGTGGGGTTCTCACCCGCGGGCGACACACTTAGTTTTTTACACCGTTCCATTATTTCAATATCTTTCTATACGGAGTTGATTGGACCGATAGGTGGGATTTATTTCCGCAGTATTGACATTTTTCACGTTATTAGTTTACGGGAGAGTGGTCCCGCATCGGTTATGAAATATCGTTCGGAATAATGGTGTCAGCCGTTTTTCTCATTCCACGGACGAATGAAAATCTTGGGCGTTTGCCCGTTATTCCGATTCTGTGGTAACTCATAGCAGACATTACGGACTCGAAATTTGTACGGAAATCTTGAAAATACCTACATCATATCGCCCACTTGTCTAGTCTTGTTCATTCTCTAAAAACGTTTTACTTCAGAATATGTGCGTATCTAAAAGGTGGCGTGTGATATTTATGTCAGGGTGGGCAAAATAGTTGATAGTAGTTAATGATTTTTCGACAAGTAAATTGTTCTCCGTAACCATAATCAATAATGAGACATGGTAAAAACTCCACAGGAAAAAATGAATACCATGGCACGTTTCGTGACGTGCATTCAAGTTGATTAGTTTGGTCGGATATATCCGTTCCGTGAGTACTTCGACGGCATCCATTGACCAGAGAAAAAGGCTGTCGTCAAAGTTTTTAAAGACCGGATGACCTGGCTGCTTTCTTTGGTTTGCTACGAGTCAGCTGCAGTCCTGAGAAACTTCCAACTCCTACGTCCTTATATCAGAGCACTTTCCCTAACGCTATCGAAACGAAAGTGCTCCCTTGCTGGGTTCCGCTCCATCTAAGTACCCTTCTTATCCCTCTCGTAGCCTTCAGCGCATTAAACCGATGAGCCACTAAACCCGAAACATTTCGAGAACTTACCAGAATCGAATCAATTCCTTCGACTTCAACTCAATTCCAGATGTTTAATGCATTATTTCTCCTTCTCTTTTCAGGTAAGTCCGATCAACCTATGTTACTGCGAATCAAACGTTAGCCCAATATCCTGTACTTCGGTAAGTCGTTTCATCTTGTATTGCTATCATTGATACATTTGTATTCGACTAACGCCATCGATTGTGTGGCGTTATTACAACTTTTAACAAGCCTCACGTTGCGTTTCACCGAAGAATTAACATATCTCGGAGCGAGGTAGGGGTTGATTAAGAGACACGAGAACTTGGTTTAACCCCTAATTCTGTTTAACAAAGCTTAACGGCCTAGCCTAAATTCCTTACTGATCCCAGTTGACTGGAGGAAGGGCCTGGAGCATGCTGCAAGCATTCCCAGTCTGCAATCCAGTGAATTCGATAGTGATATACTGGTTTCACGTTTCCTCCAATAGGGCGCACTTCGAGATTAAGGGCGGAAACAACAAACTGGAGTGGAGCCCTCGCATACGAATCCTTGTAAGCCTCGAGCTACGAGTGATCCGGCTTTTAATGAACAATCTTATCTACTTGATACAATTTTATTTCCCATAACCACAGTCACTTCTTTCTACCCTGTACTCTCTATTATCCGATCATTATTCTTTGAAACGAATATTCCTCGACTTTTTTCGTTAATATACAAAACTTGGCGCAAGTAGTTTATAGATTTGGCGATTCTCCAGGGATGACACAGAGTGGAAGAAGATTCTCGTTAAATTGAAACTTCCCGAGACCGAACGATTTTTTCTCTATGTTCCTTATTTTCTCGCAATTTTGCGAGATAAATGGGAGATGATTATTTTATTGCGGGGCGAATGGGTGATGATAATTTCTTTAGGTTTTATCAGCGTTGACAGATCAATTGAAGTAGAAATTTTCCTCTAATTTCAGTGATATAAGAGAGCGCGTTAATTCAACACTTCGAAGTGAATTAATTTCGGGGATGTCGATTTTTTGCGATAGACAGGTTTAACAGATTTCGTGCCCTTGTCTCGAAAGCTAAATCGATAAGATCATATAGCTAATAAATTGGATATGCGCCAGGGAATATTAACCGAGAAATATAACGAAACTTCAGGAGTGAGGGTGAGGTCATTCTCGTTTCAACCCTTTGCCGCACGTTCAACCCTCGACCCTTTTTGTAACGAACGCTTATCATGATGAAGTGGTTAAAGTCAATTACAGTCCCGTTCTCACCCGCGTAATATATAGTACAATGTCGTTCTTAATGTAATAATTCACCACGTCTAATTATTATTTCAATGACATTAAGTGAAAACTGTTCTGCACATAATTCGGAAAATTTGCCGTTCGTCCAATTAATTAACTAGCCGTGAAAATGGGTTCTTCTTCACGAAGATTGAAAGGAAAGTTTACGTTGAAAGGAAACTCTGCCTTTCATAGCTGTGCTCAAAAGGGTTATTTCTACACTTTCTATCCGACCGATAGCCTCTAAATGGGTATGAATGCCTCTTGGATCTTCGAAATAAAATGTTTATAATGGAAAATCCAGCGGAAAACGTATACGAGGTATTTACACGGAAATATTCGAAAAAATATTTCGAAACGCAGCTTCTAGAAAATAAATTCATGCCTTCATGTGATCATAAAAATATTGTTATTTCTTACGGTATTTGTAAAAAATTTAAGAATCAATGGTAAAATAAATATTTTTCTGAAAACGTTTTTTCGCTATTAAGCCACATGATACAAAGATTAATTGGGTTAAAATGAGTTGTTCGTATATTATAGCTTCATCTGAATAATTTGTATGAACATGTTTTTTTTTCTCAAATGAGATCTAATTTTACTGACCGTAAAACAGAAAATTGAAAAAATTGAAATTGAAATTGTACATATTTCGTACAGAGGGAAATTTTTATTTTAGATCTCGAGAAATCAATACGAATCTCCATTTTTTTGCTAATAACGTTTTTTAATGAAACCTAATTATAATTTGATATGTATAATGATTATTAGATATTTGTATGCATCTATTTAAATCGAGAGCCTGGCGACGCTCGAATCAAAACTAACCAAAATAGTAAAAGTATCGAAACGCTTAGGGTACTTCTATTTTAATGAAAAGTGAATTTCCAACCGTCGGAAAGGTTGGGTAAAGTAATTTCGGATATGTTCGCACGTACCGCAGGGAAACATCATCCTACAATTCGGTACTTTTAAACATCGAAAATCGATTCCCGTTATCTCTGTCTCCATATTTATATACCGGGTGACCCTTGTGTGAGAAGCTTACCGGAAAAAAAGTTCCATATCGAGAGATTTTCTTGCTTCCCTCTTCAGGACCAGTGCTCCCATGGGTCGTATAAAAGCAACAGCGGTCTTTCTCGGTGGCCTATATTCATGAGTAAATTTCGACCGCGCGACGTACAAGACGCCGCGCCTGGCAATTTTCATACAACAAAGAGATGAACTCGGTCGAGACTCAGAAATAACAGACTTTCGTGAAATTTTCGAGCGTCGCGTGTTGTTTGCACGAAACGATCACCGAGCATCTTCGTACAAACACGCGAAACCAATAACTTTATTTTCTCGCGCAACGACTCGTGAATACAAACCTATGGCATATATATATACACTCACATTCACAGTTGGTAACCAACGCTCTTTATTCTCAATCAGTCTTATTCCGTTTATCTTATTACCGAACAAAGATGCAAAGTCTTGTATGCGGCCTCGAACAATTGCTAATTACAAATTTGAATTAAAAGCTATGTAGCCCATAGAATTGTCTTACATATCGAATCTTGACGTTGACCTACATACGTTTTAGCGTGGATAAAAGGAAGCGATTAGACTTTCCATGTTTTCCTGGAACAAAAATAAAATTTTAAGGCGTACCGGAAAAACGTGAGATAAGAGACAGAAGACGGAGGAAAAAGCCCAAAAACGTCAAGAAAAGAGCGTTACCCATTGAGCGCAGGATCGTCGCTATACGCTGGCGCAAGTGAGACGTGTGCGCCCTCCCTTTTTCACTGGCACATGTAGAGATCAGCCGCGACACGCGAGACCTCACAACGGTGTCGGTCTCAATATTCTCGCTATTCCCAGACGAGCCATCGCCTCTCGGCTGTATCCAAAATATACTTTCATCTCGTCCGCTGGGAACTGAAATAATTCAGGAGCGTATAGGCTGCCGGTGCGGTTTAAACAGCTGCTTCCTCCCCCCCTCCCTATCTCACTCTCGCTGTTTCTCCCTCTTTTTCACCCCCACCCTTCTCTTTGTCGCCCTTCCGGACCAGTCGCCAATGTCTCTTCCGCTGATCGATATTTTTTTTCCACACTCGATCGAGATAGACCGCGGAGGGTGAATATCTCACTCGTCGAGTACCTCTCGTTACACTCTAGAACGAGCGAAAATGACACGCAGGAAATTGGATCGTATATTGTGAAATGTGATAAATACGGTGGCTCTTTTCTTTTCTTTAGATTGAAAGGTTTCTCGCAATAACAGTCTTTTTTATACGACGAACGGTATGAAATGACCGTGCAATTGAAAGAATGAAATAAAATAAATCTTTACAATTTGTGTATGTTTCCTGGTTGTTCAAATGTCATAATTGATATTTCAACAGTTAATTTTTAAATCAATGACTATAGTGGATATCTTTGATGTGAAACTATTACCTAAAATTAAAAAACGCAGAATTTGAGCAGTTTAGAAATTGAAAAATTTAATGTCAATGACGAACACACCTGACGAATAAGTGTATTCGTGATAGTATTTTTCATTCTACGAGTAAAACGACAATCTCAGCCTAAGCCAAAATAAAATAAAATTTAAGTTTTTTTTATATGATAAGTGAGCAAATTTTCTTATTTCCATTCTTCCCCTGATAGTTCAAATGACATTATTTATTTTTCAGTAATGAATGGTCGAAACCAAAATCGTAGTGGATGCATTTGATATGAACCTATATCTTCGAAATAGAATAAAAAAGATTTTCTTTTCAATTTTCAGGAAATTGTCTTGAAAAATTCCACATAAGGGGAAACGAATAAGCAATACCATTTTTCATCCCCCTTCAAGCATTGACACTTTTATACAAAACAGTTTTTCTAAAAATGCTATTCAAAGATATTCGACTGAAGGGTTAAAAATGGGACACACTGTATATTTTGGTTATTGAAATGCCATTATGTATTTTTCAATTATAATTTTTTTAATTAACAGCCATCGTGGGGGTCTTGAATATGAAACCATCGTCTCGAGACAAACATTACGACTTGTCGGCGACCCAGAAACTAAAAAATTAAATATCAATGATGAGCACACGTGACCATGAAGTATATCTACTATATATGTACTATATATATGTACACTATATATGTACACTATATCTGTATAGTGTAATTTATGGTCTTGCTCGACCTTAAGCGTCGGGGCTATCCTAAGCAAGGAGACACCTCTCTATGCTAAATATGTCAGCGGACAAAGCCCACACAAATATAGATATATAGGCACGTAGATATAGAAAAGTGCGTCAAAAGATCACGGGCAATCCGGTGTCTCGTAAGACGATAAACACAGAGCGGTTCTCGAGAAGCGTCGAATAGTTTCGTCGTTTTCTTCGATTCAGTCGAAAATTGCGACGTTTCGGCGCTCGGTGAGTTTTTCCTCGAACGCTCTCGTCATCATCAACGCCGCGGAGCTTAAGCACATCAGCATTTATTTTAACGCTCTTGATCAAAGTCGCGCCGGTGCGCTCTCGATCGCGGACTCACGACTGTCTTTGAGCCCGAGCGATATTTTATCCGGAGACTTTTACGAGGATTTTTTTTCGTTTGTTTATTTTTTCTTTTCGACGCGAGTTTGCGCCACGAGAGAGAGACTTTGCGCGTGACGAGCTTACAGTGTATGTGTATGTAGCAGGAGCTGTGACTTTTATATTTCACGTGTCTTTATCGCGCGAGATTTACGATTTAAAATAGAAGCTTACGCGCAGATGGACGTCACGGACTGTCGCGACGAGACCTAATTATAATACGAAATTGTGAAAATCTTGCTGGCAGTGACAAAAGAATTTTCGAGGTCGGGGAAGGAGTTACTAATTTTTTTTTTCGAACACGAGTTATTTGTTTTCTTTTCGTTTCTTATTTCTGACGATTATCGGCGGAATTTGCGATGAGGGTGTGTAATATTTCAGCTCGATGCGATGCGTGGGTGTCACTGTCGAATGGTTGCGAGCAATTGCAATTGCCGAGCGAAAATGAGGTTTGAATCGGATCTACCAGTCTTGTCGCTCGTCGTTAGTACGGAGAAAGCGCAATTTAGCGAAAACATCGAATTTATTTGTGAACCACTACGCTGTTAAACAACGCGCGACTGTATGCGCCACATTCGGTATGCACGCTGGAATGAGAAGCGCGTTTGTCGGAGCGAAGAGAACATATCCTCCCGGCGTAATCAACCGAAGGTACGAGTATCAGGTAATGATTAGTAAAGTTATTGTAACCCGGATAATATATGGAATTGTACTGTGAACGAAAAAAATATAATTAACTACAAATTTGGCGAATAATAAATTATGCTAGTAATGAGTGTTTTATATCTCTAGTCATTCCGTTTGTTTTGTTCTTCCGAGAAAAATTAATTAACAATCAATTTTACGAATGCTCAATTACCCTAATGAAAAATACCCGATTTCATCACGATTTGTAAAAATAATATTATACGTCTGGAGTGGTATTGTTGATGCTCTACCCAAGCTTGATTTCGTTGCAAAATTGTGGTGAAAAATATTGTTGGTTATTTGATTATTTTAAGCGTTGTAATGTAATAAAACAAATTAATTTTAACTCCTTCAATCATAACATGATTTAATAGTAACCTAATTTAGGAAGATACAGAAAAAACCATAGAACGCTCTAATTCATGACGCCTGGCGATGAAATCCCGCCATCTAGCGTCATGCCGGTAGAACTATTCCAAGCATCGAGCCTCGAGGTAGCTGGCGTGCGCACGAGGGTTCAACTGGCACTCGTCTGTGAGATTCTCGAACGACGTTATTGCTGCATGCTCCCGCTGCAACCACCGAGAGATAACGGCAGTGCTGCGTTACCAAGCAAGAATCTTCAGCTGGTAACTCAAAGAGAGCTCTGCTCGGGTTCTAAAAACTGCTCGCCTCTTTAACCACACGGGTGTTCTAATATCTACGAACAGACAGTGGTAATCGCATTGTGCGTCTGATGCAATGCTGCCTTACCTACTTATCAACAGTTAAAATGAACAGAATTTTGGTTTGATGCCGACATTTTTTCTGCTTCGACGATCATAACTTTATTTTGTAATTTACAATTCGTGACTATCAAGTATTCGTGCAGGTACTCGTTGCAGGCAGCAGAGAGAGTGACCGGTGTTTTTCCTTTTTTTTTTAATATATCGATTTTCTGTTCTCTGACCTCGAGGCTCGACCGAGTAAAGTAAAGCAGTAAAGTTTCTTATTCAGGCGCAAAAAGGAAAAGCTGGATCATGTTCATACGCGGTAGCTTTGTTAAAGTTGTAAACAAGGATCATAATAGTATTTTAGTAAATTTATTTTAAACGTATTATGTCGAAAGTTCCCATTCACGCGTCAACTTCCTCCGCAGCCTGAAAAAGGTATTGGAAACGAGAAAAGTTTTGCCCTCGTTATTCGCTCGGTACGTGATCCACACACGAGTATATTAAAACCTGATTTACAGTCGCTCGTAAATCAATCAATAGCTGCTTAATCGGATTTACCGGTATGAATTATCGGATTCGCGTATAGAGGACAATATGAACAGCTCGTTTCAACAGCGTGGGTACATTCTCGTGCTCACCCAACCTCCCGATACTGCATAATGCAACGTACCCTACCTCTCATTCCTCCTTGCCCCGTGAAAATCTTCGGAAAATAGGAATACCGATATATCGATCTTTTCAAGAGCCGTTCATAACCGGGTTGTTCTGGATTGTTAAAAAAAAGGTAGTGGAACGTGAGTTTTCCTCGGCTGCAGCCTCCACTCGACCGAAGGCTTTTTCTCCTGTCCCATTTATATTGCGAGCGAGGGAAAAAAATTGGGATCACTTATTCGTTGGGGTAAAAAATTGCACTCTGTAGAAAGCGTAGACAAAACGTATAATTACACCCCCGAACTGCTCCATTCCGTTTGAACGAATTTTGTTGTTATTGTTAGCGATGAATCATCGTTGTTATCTTTATTAACTCGGGGAAAATTGAGCGAATACCTGAGTACATTTTCGCAGCCCATTGAACTCAGGCGTATATGGTGAGAGAGATAGGAAAAGGGTGAGGCAGGCCAGCTCCACATATCGTTGACCTGGGTCACGAGTTGGAATATTGCCTGCAAGTTATTGCGAGGTGCGTTCTTCTCGTTTGTTTGCAACCAATATGAGACTCTACCGCTGGAACGTGTGTATGCACATAGCACTCATATGCATGAGTGCGTATTTTTCGCATTGCGCTAAATTAGCAATGCACGTATATATGCGGTCCTAC